>BJBW01010709.1:61327-93421 GCA_004320125.1 Scolopax mira
TTAGCCCTTGTTCTGTTGTTGCCGGCCTTTGTGAACAGACTCTCCCCAGGTAATTGATCTGCTACCAGTACCATATGAAACATGGACCAACACATCTGCTACAGAACCTTGAGAATATATTTATTGATTAAGCTGTACCTTGGGATAAACTGCAAACATGAGCATCCAAATATTTAATACAGGAATAGAAAGTGTTGACACCTCATTAGGGAGCTAAATATACCTTCTCTGTGAACCTAGAGATACCTTCATACACTTCAAGATATGTGAATATGAAAAAAGCCCCACCAAATACAGTGGAAAATGCCTGCTGTTCTTGCAAAGGGAAAAACAATACATAGTGTGAACAATAATTTCCTTCAACTGAAAAAAATCTTTGATGAGGACAGCCATGAATGCACCCTAAGACTGCAAAACCTAACTTTCAGAAGGTTGGCTGACTAGATTTTTTTTTGTTCTTTCAGAGTTTGCTTTGTTTTCTTGAAGTTAATAAAGGTCATTAAAATCCATTTTGCACACAGGCATGCATAAGCTTTACTTTTCATTTTTCAAGGCTCAGACAACCTTCATTTCTATAAAATGGTAGGTAAGCATAAAGAATATCCTGGGAAGTAACATGCAAATGTTCATGCTGTGTGTTTGCACATCAATCTCTAGTATGCTTTTAAAGCACATTGCTTCTTCATAAATACAATAGGATCTGAGCATGGTGTCGTAAAGAGGGAAGAAGAAGAAGAAAGAAAAACTGAGTGGTTTGAGTGCACATCCAATAGGTTATTTTTTTCTGTGCTTGGCAAACAAGAATTGCAGAAAGCTTTTATGACTTTTAGCCTCTGCATTATACCTTTACTGAGTGACTGTGCAGAGGAAGTTTTATTCAGGGAATGATATCTGAACAAACAAAAGACATGAAGCATGAGAATGTTCTGGAATTTGAAAGAGGTTGAAGAAATTAAAAAGACAAAGACCCCACATGACTCAAGCAACTTAGCCATTCTGTGTTCTTTAAACATGTCAGACTAGAGTATATTAATCAAGCAGTGAACAGGTGATGATGATACACAATAATTTTCTAGACAGAATAGATGACTATGGAGGAATTTGGTTTTATGACTTATATTAGCAACAGTAAATGATTTCAGCATTCAGGGAAATATGATAGAATTTAGTGGTCTATCATTAACTTTATTTTCAATTCAATAATTCTATCCACATTTACAGCCTGAGCTGGAATACAAAATAAGTCTGCCAGATGCTAAATCTGATTTAAAACAAATACAATTCAGAAGTAACATTCACAGAGAAAAATGTTACTTTTACTTTTCACATCAGTCTTCAGATGTAACTCATCAGAAAGAGAGCAAGAGGAATAGAATAGAATGACACAGAAATTATTGTGATCACCCAAATAAATGGGAGGAGAAACAAACTGTCTTGAGTTGCACTAGTGTAAACAGCGTGTGAACATTTACCCGATCTTGACTCGCACATGTGACAGTAGAAATCAGCAACATAAAAAAGGACATGAAAAAAAAAAGAAAGATCAAGTAATATAACTTTTTTCAACCTTTTTAAGGCCCAAGGACAAGAAAAAAAATATTCAAAACAGGGAATATTAATGAAGCACCGAGTTTTTCAGTTATCAGATTGGGACAAATTCATTGGACCACTGAAATCCCCAGTCATTATCTAAGGATAGAGTAGGGAAGAAATCCATTTGATCTGAGGACATTCTTTATAGTTTGCCCTTGCTTTTGGAAGCAGAAGTCACTAAACTCTTGGGAGGCTTGAGTTCAAAACATAGTCCCAATTACACAGGGAATGGCAAGAAGAACGATGTCAGAGCCTGAAAATAATTTCAGTGAGTCTTCAGTGCATATTTAACTGAATTTTTATTAAAAAGTAATTTAATAGATTGAGGGTAGATCTTTAACTTTCCATTAATGGAAACTGCCCCTTTTCTTTTGACAATTACCTCTGTATTAAGGTTTCACTTTTACTCCTTCCTTCACTAACACTGGTGAATGAGCTATATTCTTGCCATCCACAGCTTTCCCTGCCATCAGCTGCAGGCAGTTTTTCAATTTTGTTTTTCTCTTCTTTTCTATATTCTTTTGGTCTTTTTCTATTATGGTGAGTAATGTGTAGGCCAGAAAGATATGTGTGGTATGATGAGACTAGTATTCTGTATTTGGTACTGCTTTATTAATGCTTTTATTTCATTATATGATCTTTTTTCAGGAACTTCCACATAAAGCCCCCAAAATTGCCTACTGCAGCTAAAGCTCAGCTGATTACTTTGAAAATAAGAGTAAAATCCAATTTACAGTTCCTTTTTTTTTTTTAATTATTTCCTTTATAACATTAATTTGGAAATAGCCAATCGAATCTCTCTTCCTAACTCTTTAAGAGAATATATTTTAATCTTCTCCATCTTGACAGAAGGAGTACACTAAAGTAACACCTGAGTGTTAATTTACCAATGGAAAAATGTAGTCTTTTTAATGTAGGAAACTGAAATGGGAAGACAGCAAGCTGAAGATATATCAGAACTTTCAATTTTTTACTACATTCTTTATTAATATTCGTTGAGATTTTTTAAAAATATTGAACCATATAAAAGACAGGATGACACAAAGAGGTAGTAAGGAAATAATTTAGCTTCTAAATGTTTCAGAAGTGTTGAAGTAATTGGGATGAAAGCATTGCTATGTTAATGTAAGAACATGGAATCACAAGTGAGTGAATATATCAATTGCATTTTATTTCCTTTGACATCAGTGAGGTTACCAAAGGTATAAGAAGATGGCATATGTTGAAAACCTTCCTAGCTTTATATAATTGCAGACATTTTTAAAATAATCATCAACATTTATGAGAAGGGAAGGAAAGAGACAAAATAATTTTGCTTGAAGAAATCCCTTTTCTTTCTGGAAGCTTTCTGAAACTGGTCTTATCATGTTCTAGCTGATTAATATCCAACCTGAACAGGTCTACCTGTGGTGAAAGTCTTGCAGAGTACCTGCCTACCCCTAATACCACACTACTTCCACAATGACTTAAAGTTCATAATTAAACTACCTCTCATTCCTGCAAGCTCTTGGTACACTAACCAGATGTGTGTTGTTTTGCTAAGAATTAACTTTGTAATTATTTAAAAAAATACTTAGCGTACCAAGGCCACATTAAGCCCAATTATGCACAAAAAAAGCAGTCAAGCCATGACTAAAATGAACAACAAATGCCTGTGGAGCATACAACAAACTCATATGCTGAAGTTTGTTCAAGTACAATGTTAGTATCATTACAAACAGCTACTACATCTTCAAAAATATTTGATTTTTGGAAATAAAATAGTAATAGAAAAAGGGCAAAATTTTCAAAGCATAGTTCAGCTTTTTCTAATAGTTATGTAAGCCACAGTGAAAATTAATTTTCTGACAGAAATCCTAGAAAAAGCAGAGAGGAAAGCAGTTGTTCATTTGCCATAACACACTAGAGATCACTCCTGGCTTCTCTACAAACAACCTCCAAATATAGAATAATAGACTAGAGAGTATGTTTCAATCCGTAAATTTTCTATGACCCTTTGTTCAGAATGGACCAGATGTGTGTTGTTTTGTTAAGAATTAACTTTGTAATTATTTAAAAAAATACTTAGCGTACCAAGGCCACATGTGTGGCACAGGTGCATTTTAACTGCTGTGCTGTAAGTTACAGCTGTAATTAATAAGTAGGATTCTGGATATTCAGACAGATTTCTTTGTGTTTATTTTTTGTTTGTTTTGGAGGTTTTTTTGTGGGGTTTTTTTTTTTTTTGAAGGCTATATGTCCTCTCTATCAAAAAGAACAGGAAAAAATAGCACAACTAAGAACTCCCATTGTTAAAGCACGAGATCAACACTTTAGGCATTACAACCTAAGATTATTTTACATATAAAATAAAATTGGATGAACTCTGAATATGCAGTTAAGTACAAGAAAAAGTTTGCTATTTTGATAATATAGAGCATGGAATAACAGAGGTTTTCTTATTCTTATGTTTATTTAAACGTGTAGTTTTGCAGGAGGTGCTTACATTCACAAGGTAGCAGTTTATCCTTTTTTAAAAAAACCAAACATACAAAACTTAGAAAAATATCAAACCCAGTAGTTATTAAGAAGAAATGTCAAGAGTATTAGAAGTATTAGAAAATTGACTCAACTTTCCAACTCATATTGATATAGTCAACCCATCTAAATGGGCATATAATCAAACTGCTTGCTGTAAACCAGAAATTATTCAATATATCTTCCTCTTAAATATACTTTCAATAGATTTTGCTGTTTAAATGTGTATTACCAAGCATTTAAGCTCTATCACACAACAGATCTGTGAGAGTATCCTGCTGGATACTGGGAACAGCGTCTGTGTTTCCAATGTGAGTCTTACCTCTCTCAAAGGAACAAATACAGGAAAAAAGCCTTGAAGTGTGCAATAAACTAGTGTAGGTATTCATAAACTCATTACTCATTTAATATCAGAAAAACAGACATTGACTTCCCTTGAAGAGTAAGGAAGCTGAAAATTCCTGTGGAAGGGCAAGCACTCAGAAAAAAAAGAAAAATACTAAGTTGTATAGTCACTTCCCCATTAGACTCTCGCAGCTCTCTAACAGTGGAGAAAACCTTTAACTCTACCATGTTGGGTGCTACTTTGTTTTTTTACCTTTAGTGCTGTTCACTTCTACATTCAGTGAACAAGCTATAATTTGAGTTGATATAGGAAAAGATATTTAGGATTAGATGTTCCTCTTAATGCCCTGAGCTCAATTTTCATCTGATGGGCTGACCACAAGAAGGAGATCTGTACTGTTTTTTGTCTGATGGGCTGAACCTAAAAAATATAAATTTGTACATGAAGTACAGAAGCAAAATCTCATGTTCTTTTCTATTATATTACAAACTCTCTTCTTCCAGGCTTCAGTTCTTAAGAACTTATCTTTACAAAACAAAGAAAAAGGGTTGCAATTACAACTTAACTTTGGCATTCTCTTGACTTTTGGATATTTTATTTAGCCACTCTAATTTACATCTTCTTAATTTTTCTGTATATAATTTTTCTTTATATAATTTTTCTTTAGCCACTCTAATATACGTCTTCTTAATTTACATCTTATACTCAGAAAGGGTGAAAATGTTTACTATAATTTATACTTGTTCTTTAAACACATGCTTGTTTTTGAATGTGAATTTAGTTGTTTTATCCCTAAGAGTGATGTATGTGTAAGTGAATGACAAAACAAGTTTCACAGCAACAAACCCCAAAAGCCATCAGAATCTTTGAAAAGGCTTTCATCCTTCAGAAGACTTTTCATCCAGCTTCAGAAGACTGGATCAGTTATCAGGCCAGTAACAGAACCAAGAATAAACACATCAGGCAAGAGAAAAAAAGCAAGTAGAAATAGACTCCAAATTTGAGATACTGTTATGGTATTGTCTTAGATGGAGGAATATGCGATAGGAAAATTGATGGTCGCCTATATCTCTGAACCTCATTAAATTTTTCTTTGCAAAGAGATAGTCGGGATTATATTAAAGTGGGTTTAAAACACTGTTTTTCTGATTTAATATTTGCTCATTTACGCATGACTATGAAATATGTAAACCAAAAAGAATCAAGACCTAAGCACTGGTGGTTTTATTTTGGGAGAAGGGAGGGAAAGGTTATTTAGAGAAATCTTTCTTTTTTTAATCCTTTTTCAAATTAAAATAATCTGAGGATTTCAATATATCACCAAAATAGTGATTGCTTACTTTAACTTTCTCATTTTCAATTCCACTTTCCTCTTAAACATTTCTGAAGATTAGTGTCAGATATAATTGCCTTAAGTAGGTCATGTGGCTTATATGGATCAATACAACATTAAGAAATAATCAGGAGTACCAAAACAGAATATGGTACATTAACGTATAGGTACACATATAGGTACGGCTGTTTCTTGTTTTTATAAATTTTTCGGGAAAATACAGAACTATATATAAGCTTTCTCGCATGTGTCTGATATATTCTATTAGTCTCCCCTTAGAACTTCTATAAGATTCCTTACATCAGAGTCTGTATTAATTCAATTTGTCATTACAACATTCAGTACTTACTTAGCAAATCAATATATTATGAAAACAGAAATGCCTTTTTAGCCCTGTGATTTGTTGTGCAGTGGTGGCTTTTATGAAGTCTGAGTATTGTATTCAATTTCATGGGGACCACTCTGAGATCCTCTATAAAGAAAGCAATCTACGGATACAGAAAGTGAAGTTACATCTATAGCTGTCAATATCTGACGTTCAAAACCCAATAAAATTGGCAGGTATGAAGATATTAACGTGGTCACTTGGGAGACCTCATACCTATCCCTCTCAAAAATGCAAAATATTTTCTGTGAATGTAGTTGCTACCTGTTGCCACCTTATTTTGAGCATTTCTCTGAAAGTCAATAGGTCAGGATAGTTGCAGACTCTAGAATTCACATTTGGCAGCTATTGTCTTCTGCATAGGCAAAGTCTGGTTGCCTGCTGAATTCCCCATCTTGTGAGTATGAAGGATTGAAGCCCTTCACCTCTGTGTCCTCAAGTTTGAAAATACTGGGAGCTGGGAGAGAGAAGCTTCTCTCTTTCACAAAAGCAATGTGTTTCCAGCTCACCTGATGAGGGACTTTTTGCTTTCTTGACAATACACCTGCCAATTGAAAATCATTAGAAAAAATCAGTGAGACTGAGGAACATAATGTGGAAAAGGAAAAGAAATAAAAAGAATAATTGGTGGATATGTATTACACCAACATGTACTATCAGAGTTCCACATCTAGTATCTCTCACCACTAATAAAATATTTTGTCCGCACAATGTTTCAAACAACACAATGTATTAATTCAACGCTACCCTGTATATCCAATGAGAAATAATGGGCACTAAAAATTCAGAGACTTTATTTATACCAATAAGGATCTATCTGTTAACAATGTTTAAAGATCTGTGTAAGAGCAAGAACAGCAAAATTCTAATTCCAGTTCAGAACTAAATGTAGATGTGCCTTATATGTCTGGTGCTGCTGATAGTTTTATACTATCCTTGAGTGCTTCAATGAACATCTCTGGTGTCTCAGTGTCAGAGAATCACTGCTGCATTACAGCATTGTCCTGTCCTGCCTGGGTTCTATGGTCTTCTAAGGTAAACTGCTGGAAAACTTGTATGGATTAGAGGTGACTTCAGAGCTGTTCTGAATGACAGCCTGCTGTCTAGTCCAATTCACAAAATAAATGTGAATCATTTCTACTCTCTTTTGTGTTTGATTACTGACAAGTGTGAAGGTGAAGTCCTAGTTTGAAAGAAAGGGCATTCTAAGGAAGAGATCATAAAAGGAAAACTTGAAGAGATTAGCTATATTTTGCTACCTGAGTAAGAACCAGTCAAAGAGATTAAGGGAACATACCAAACAGTCTATAGCATTTATGAGCTAGAAAACATTGAACTACCTTTTTTATTTTTTATAGATATAAATCATTTTTATAGGAAAGACAGCAAAAAAAGGAAAATGCAATCAAAATTCTCTTTAATGACTTTTCTACAAATGTCTCCTGCTATGTCTTACAGAAATTGTGAGGGTCTCACTACAGAAGATGTGCGATCTTAGCATATTATTTGGAGGTTTGGACTTGCGTAACCTTTTTTCTACAGTTGCTTCTTCTCAGTACTTCCCAGGTTTTGCTTCTCTGTTTAGAAAAGTCCTCCTCCAAGAATTAGTTTTTACTGTATTATATTCCATTTTGGTCTTAACGATTGTCCTGGGTTGAGAGACACAGGACTAACTTTTCTTCTAATACTGGGGAAAATTGCACTTCTAGAAGTGTAGGTGGAAGTATTGTGGAAGAAGCAGAGACCAGAAGAAGGAATAGAAGAAACAGGAACACTGACGAAGTCCTAACAGACCCATAACAACGTCTAACAGCCTGACTGATGGAAGGGAATTCTGCCCACCTGGCACTTGGGGGTTGCAGGGGCATGTCGGTTGGAAAGGAGATACATGAGTACTATATAAGGTGCCTGTTTGTAATAAATGATTCTGATTGCATCACCAACTAGGGTCTGTGCCTCCATACGCTACACAGAAGACTCTAGTGTCTGAATTTGTGAAAATATTTACTTTATAGCCAGCCAGGCTCTGTTGGATTCAAGGTCTCAGTGTTTTCGAGCCTTGCCAGGTGCAGGGACAAGAAGGAGCAAGGTCTGGGCATTTGACCCAGGCTGGCCAACAGGATTATTTCATACCATGAACATCGCATTCAATATAAATTAGAAAAGTTTGCTGTGTAGCTCTCTCTCTCCCTTGATGGTGGTGGGTCCAGACAACTCCTTGCCCTGGTGCTGGAACCCTGAGGCCTTCGCTTCCTCCCGAAGCCGTTGTGCTCACAGTGTCCGCCATTTGCTGTCCCTGCTGGGACTGCACATCTTCCCCCTGATAGAATTGGCTGAGTGTAATTCCTGTATCCTATATCAATATCAGGATTAATACTGGTTCTTTAGTATTCTTGTTAATTTTTTAGTCTTAGTCTATTAAATCTATTTATATTTCAACCTTTGTGTTTCTTTGTGTTCCCCGATTCCCCTTTCTGGGTAGGGAGGGGTCACTGGGTGATCGAATAATTGTCTAAACAACAATATATTGTTATGGGTTTTCTCAAACCATAGCAATGATAAAAAGAGGTTTTTGCCCTTCCATTTATACTTCATGTTTCCAGTAACTTGAATGTAAAACAGGCATTAGAAATGCCACATGGACTCATAGATTTTTTCTTGAAAAATATTTAACAAGTAACTGACTGGAAATACCCTTGTTGTTATAACTAATATGTATGATATTTAGGTCCAAAGCACAAAAGTGTCTAGCTTTTAGGAGGAAGATTACACTGGTTAATTCTATTGCCGGAGCTGTCTGGATGTTTTTGTTTTGCATGTATAAATTTTTTTCTGCTAATACTGAATGAAGCATTTATTTTCAGATGGAATTTTAGTTTTATTTCTTTAAACAAACCTTGCTGCATAAACATGACTTCTTTTTCCCTCTTGGAAAACATCCAGTCATACACAAAAATGTCAGTTCTTTGTCAAGTGTGTCAGAGTATCCAAACAACAATAGTCAAATTAGCTGTATACCAAAAGATCTTCTTCTAAAATTATAAAACTAGATTGAGAGTATAATTTAAGTACAGCAGAAAAAAAAAACAAAACCCAATTTAAACAAACCTGTTAATAGTCTCAACAATTTCTCCTGTTGGTCGCCCTTTTAAGTTTTTCCAGTAGAACCTAATATACAATATACAGGACTGAATAGGTAGAACTGGCTCATTTTTGCAACTGCTTTTCAGCTGAAAAATCCAAAACATCTTTAGAGTTAACAGAAAATCCTAAGAAAGTCTAGAGGAGCTTAAGTATCAGGTCATTGGATCAGGAGCTTTCATTTGCACAGATGCTCATGGCAGGACAAGAGCTTTCAGTGTATGAGACCTGTTAAAACTTTGATGACTAGAGATTACCTGAAAAAAAACTTAAAAAAAAAAATACAAATCATTAAAAATTTAAGGATCATTGTCTATCCATTTCAAAGCCTTAGATAGGGGATTGTTCTTAATAGGAAATGGCATTCTAAAACCTGGACATATCTGGGAAAACGTTTGTTTTTTTGAACAGTGAAGAGATTCCATCAATAATTATAAAAGATGTTTAAGATATCAGAACAATATACGTGCAAATGGCCTGGTTCAAAATACAGAGGTCTTTTGAAGTATTTAATCAACCAGTCATTCTCACTGATTGACTAGAAATTTCCCTACAAACTAACAGTAGGAAAACCCATAGAATCATAGAATCATAGAATTGTCTAGATTGGAAGAGACCCTTGGGATCATCGAGTCCGACCATCTTTGGTTGGACTACTCTACAAAGTCATCCCCTACACCATGTCCCTTAGCACTGTATCTAAATGGTAAAATGCTGAAATAAATAAGGGGGGACCAGCTATTGTAGACTGATTCTGTTCTTCAGCACCCAAACCATAATAGTCTTTGTGAGAAAAGATGGAAGGAGGGGAAAGAGAACAAACCTTTATGCATAAGAGTTTGTCATGGAGAACTTTGCTAATTTGTAATTAGACTCTTTATAGCATCAGTAGGATCCTTCTCACCTTTCCACCCTTATGGCATACAAGCACACAAACACAACCCCCCAAAAAAGCTCTAAACCAGGGCTAAGCAAATAGACATTGTTGTGTGCTGACTTGAGCACTAAGACTTTTTGCATATTAACAAGGATACACACCTCGACAGTTAGGCCCATAGAAAGGACAAAAAGTCCTTATTTAGCTTACTTATAGAACAGCACTCTGGGAACAAATATGGAGAAAAAGAACAGATAATATGTAGACCATTACTGGAACCAGTCCAGAAAATTAAATTAATGAAATATTGCAGGTGTATCTCAGAAAGAATGTGACCTCAGATGGTGTCTAGAATTTCAAAGGTATTATCCTTTAACAGTTATTCTTTTCTTTTGCCTTACACTGCTGTAGTTGCGGCCTGGGAACTTTTCTAGAGATCCTCCCCTCCTCCCAGTAGGCCAGGTGTCCTTCAAAGCAATAAGATCATACCTGTGAAAGAAGACAGCTCCATTTTCAAGTCATGAGGAAAATAATATCTCAGGCTTCTTGCAGGCAGGGACCCTTAATTGAGAGTGCAGATTTCTGGTTCTTTTCCTCAGCCTGCTGGTGGTACTACTCAGACTTTGTTCATTCACTCTAATGGATACCTGTTCCAACAAAGTACATGAAGATGATGTTGCACCTGGAATTGCAGTAGAAAACTGCATTTCCCAAATTTTTGTTTCCACAGAATTGCCAAAATTAACATCTGACGAGCTGGACGGTACACCAGGGAATTACCCTTAATGTGATAAACTGTGCAGTCTGAAGTAGTCTATGAAGAAAATGAAGAGTTATATTTCAGATGGGATACTATTAAGTGTCATATATTTTCTGAAGAATAAATGTCAGGGGAAATGTGCAGAAAGGCTAGAAATGTTGACAATAGGGAAAACAATGATAAAAATAGCAAGAGGGGTGCTGCTTGTCCAAGAGAATAAATGCTTCTTAAAAAACTGTACTACCTACCTCCCCTCTGTTACATATCTTTGTTTCCTAAATTTGGGGCAGCAATATTTGGAAAAAGCAATGATGTAAATTACTGATATTTCTTGCTTCCTGGCTGTTCTACACAGATTTTACAGAGGATGAAGCTAAAAATCTCACCAGTGTTTCTAAATTGAAACATATTTATAAGTCAGGAACTGAATGTGAAACAAAAATACACACTTTGTGCAGGTCCCTTTTTCTGTGGTTACTATTAGCAAGGGTCCACTGAGATTAATTCACTGGATTAGAATGATGAATGTTCACTTAATAAGAAAACTATGGAATTTTATTAATATGGCAATACATTGCCATATAGTTATGGCTGCTACAGTTATGCACGTATGTGTTAGGGCTTCTATATTAGTCATCTTGTAAAGGAGATTTAAATTTAACACATTTATGATTAAACTGAAACAAAAATCTGCTTTGTGACAAACTTTATTCTGAAATCTTCTAGTTGAGAACTCATTGATTTGATTCTAATTGAGAAAAATAAAATACATATTAATGCTGAAGAATAAATAAGAAGGCAGAATTGAGTGGTTTCTTTTGCCTCTTTCTGCCATCTCCATATTTTTATATATCAAGAAAATATTAACGCAATAAATTCAGTATGAAAAATTTTAAGATTACCAAACAACTACATTAAGCATTAGTTTGCACCCACTAGTTTGCATGCACCGTCTACCTAGGGAGACGAAACTATTGAAATTGTGAAGGAAGCGGGTATAATTTGTACACACATATCTAAATCCCTAATAAATGGTCATGAGCAGAGTTGGAATCACATTTTTAATCCATGATTAATTGCATCTTAAATATTGCATCTGCAAACATGTAGTTCTAATTTAAACCTAAATTGAAAATAAATATTTTCAGTAGTTGGGAACACAGAGTAAGACTCAATATTCAGTACTCTAAGCACCTAGTATAGACATATCCTGTAGAAAGTAAGCATATAAAATCACTTTCAATAACTAGGGAGACAGTTATACACAAGCCATACTGTGGAAAGATTTCCAGCGACAGTAGTGGGGTTTGTAGCACAGTTAAGTCATTAAAATGTACCAAAAAGTATACTTTTATATGCTTTAGGTTATACAGATAATCAAAACTCTCTCTAAATTTAACCTTAATTTGCAAAGGTTTAAACAATGACAAATGAGCAGCTGTGCACCATGCTTCCAAAGAATGTCCAGATTATATCAAGATCATGCCATGAATTTGAGAGTGTCAGGTTGTGGTGCAACGCAGTCTCTGCTGGCTATCTATACTCTGCATAATTAGGACCAGTCCCAATTACAGGATATGGGGGAGACTGTTTTCAGAAGTCTTTTTTGTTTTCACTGGAGCTCAATATGGAGATCCTAAGAACTTACACATGAAGGACACAGGCAAGTTTTGATGTTCACTGACTGCAAAAACTGGTAAGACACAAGCCACCTCTCTGGAGATCATCAATGCTGTATTGAACCATTAGCTCCAGATTCCAAAAATTAATCCAAATATATACATAAATATATTGTGTGTATGTATAAATATATTGTGTATACCATATATGATATATATACGAACATATTGTGCGTATATTCAGAACAAATTCCGAATATCAAGTCAACACAATTCCATCTAGATGAGCAAGGAAATGCAGCAGAGTGTGTGCTACAAGAAAATCTTGAAGGCATGACTTTCAAACTTCTAAGAATGCATTTGACATCACAATTAGAAGGCTGCTAAAGCAGAGAAGTAGTAAGAGAGTTCTTACAAGTGTGCAACTGTAACCAGGAAAACACAGGTTTGCCGTTCAAGAACGGAAAATGGACTAGAAAAATATTTGGTAGACACTCAGATTCAAGAGCAATGGAGTGCAGTTACCGAACTGGGAAGAAAATGTTCCTGGAGGTTTTCTGTTGCATCAGCACTGACACTGGAATGTAGATCACCAACATGAAAGCTATGTGAGCATGGAAGAGCAAAACTAGCATTAACTGTGAAGATGCCCTAGGACTCTGAGTAGTCCAAGACTGGCAAGCTGATTTTAATTTAGAAATTACCTTTAGGACACAAACAATAAGTCAGCAGCATTTTTAGAAAAAGAAAATGCCTTTGACCAGTTTGGACAGATCATCTGTATATTTAATGCTTTTAATAAAAACTTTATCCTCTTCAAGTTCTTACTGCCAGTTAGTGTCAATTAACAAGAATTTAATCATCCTTCTTCTGCTCTCAGAAGAATGCTGTAAAAGCAATGTAATTCTACTAATTTTATTGTGATTTATACCAGCATAAATGAGACAAGAATTAGTCTTAATAGGTGCATATTTAAGCGTATGTTCTTAAACCAGAGTTTATAACATGCCTCAACACAGGTAGCAAAATTCCTGTGGGTCACATTTGTGATCCTAAACTAGTCTTTTACTCTAAGTTAGTCCAAATGATTAGCTTTTAAGGGAGAACCTTGCAGGCAACTCTAAATAGGGTAAAATTATACAGCAGCCTTAATCATTAGTAAATTAAATGCAGAATTGCATTAGTAATTCTGAAAATAACTTCTGATAGTTAAACTATCTAATCCTGTCTCGTAAAATAAAAGACAAAGAAATCAGTAAGGATATTGCAATAGTGGTGGTAGCATGGCAAGGGTCACCTGACTGCAGATTTGCAAGATGGGGTGCTCACGAAGTAGATAATCTAGAAAGATAACATTTTTGTATTGGAGTGTTTAAACAAACAAAAAAAAAATTAGAAAACCTTGGGAAACATTAATAAAGTGTTTTCAATACAAATATATTTACTTCACAAATTTAAAAGGGAGTGTAAAGAGAAAGGAGTTTTGGTTTAAATACCTATTATAGCAGACCTCAATTCAGTTAAAATTCTTGCTTGTGTTTTTCATGTACTCCTCAGTATATTACAGTCTTTCTTTGAGGAAATCTTTGTGTTAAGTCCATATTTCCTGCTGAAACTACAATTTATTTGTTACACAACAAAGAACTGTCAATATTCAGTAATTCTTGGATTAATCTCAGTGTACAAAGGAGACTAAATGAGTTTTAAAGTCACCATCTTTATTTCTTCCTGGGAAAGATAATTGGGAAATTAAGGAAAGTGAGAAGTTTTAGAATAAATTCCAAAAAATTGGGCTTTTTCCATCAATATTCCTCAATAAAATACATTAAAAACTGAAGAAAACATGTTGGAAAAATTCTGGAGAAACTTCTGACTTTGATGGCCCTACATTCTGGTGAAAAACAGAAATATCTCAAACAGGGTTTCACTGAAGATGTAGTTCAGGTACTTAATACTCTCATTCTTCTTCAGGGACCAGACTGTTCAAAAAGATTTATCTGTAACAGTTACAGGAGAAAAGTTTCAAAGATAAGTGTTCCTTACCCACTGGCAGTACTACTAGTCCTAGCTACGATCATCAAAATTTACAGAGTGCTCAACTCCCATTTACAAGCCTAAAAGAAGTAGCCACATGCCCAGATTTACCTAGCATTCATCAACTCTTTTTGTCTGCCTTACTCAAATTCTTGATGGTGAGCATGTTGGGGTGATGAAATTCTATTCTTGGATGTATAAATCTATGAAGAAAGTAAATTAATTTAAATTTACACAGCTGTAACAGAGTAAAGAGAAACAAGATTACAGCCTTTAAAGAAAGAATGAAATTAAATACAGTCTGAGACAGACATCTGAAGAGCGCATCAAAGAAAGGGGTTGTTTAGCAACACTAATGGGGAAAGTATCAGATGGTTAAAAAAAGACTAGACTGTCTAAAGAATTGTCTAAGTTACACAGTAGACACTAACAAATGTTCAGGGTCCAGCTTCACATTGTTAGGTGTTGCTAAGTGATTTTCTTTTTGTTCCATTGTGAATTGAAAGGGACAAAATATTTAAAAACCTCATTGATTTACTGATAGTTTAGCATTAATCAAGCTGTTCCACATGCAATAAACTGAACATTATCCCTCTGGGTCAGCAACAGAAATAAAAAAAAATATAAAAATTTTTAAAACAATGAAAATAAATTAATGAAAAATACAGAAAGACCATTCCAGTGGGATTATAGAGAAAAGGAAGCATCAGAGTCACTGAGATCATGTCACTGTATAAAACCTACCTGGTATTTGCTCTGTTCAGGAGGGGATTCAAGTTAAAGCTTTCAAGGACATATCCTTGAAGATTTCTGATCTTCACTCCCCTCCCACTCGGTTGTGAGAATAACCTGTCAGCCCACTTATTTTTTAAAAATTACAATATTCCCGCAGCCTGAAGTTGCTGTTTTCTATTCTTCTGTGTGCTGCTGCAATGTATCCCTTTTCCCAAGACATGTACTCTGAACTAATATTGGACTTGTTTTTAAGGTTATTTTGTTAAGATGTTTGCTTTCCTAATCACTGTAATACCTTCAGAGATCATAAAAAATAACTAGTTCAAATCCTGATACTTTATTACTTTTTTTTTTAATTACTTTTTGCTTTACTAAAGTAATTACTAAATGCAGATATTTACTAAGCTTTAAGATGTTTAAAACATAATGGTCCTTTCAAACTATTTTTGATCAATTCACTGATCTATTAAAATTGGTCACCTCAGTGTTTACTATGCAGTAGGATAAGTATTTAACCCTTTAGCCTCCAATCTAAAATACACACTTTAAAATGTTAAATATAAAATAATCAAGTATTAGGGGTTTAAGCCTGGACATCAAGCATTTTTTAGTAATTCATATAATTTAACACAAAAAGCCCGACTCATGCTTCAAAAACAAATTCCTAGAATAGTGGGGAAGAATAAAAAAACTGTCAGTCTTTGTTTTGAGTCTTGAACAGTCATGAGTTCAACAGTAGCATTACTGAGTGGAAACTCTTATTTATTGACTTCATTCTGTGAGGCCTTGGCAACCGCATAGTTTAGGAAGGTTTCATAAATCAGAGAAATCAGGATATTTTTGGAACACAGTTAACATTATTAACAAGCTTGTTAGGCCTGATTTTTGTACCCCCTGCCAAATTGATCTGTAGTAGACTCATGACTGTAACTAATTATAATTAGTTAACAACTAATCCTGAATGAATCTGAACAACACAGCATATAAGATTCCTAATTATACATATGTACATATATTTAAATAGACCTAGATGTAGCCCATATTTTCACTGTATTAAGGGAAGACACTGAGTTCTGAATGATGCTAAGGCTGTACATGAGCCCCACTCGCAGGTTAGTACAGTTGGTTTAGAAAGCTTGAAGGGTTCTTATGTCTTTTTTTTATTAAAGATGCAGTTCTGTCAAGACTGTGACAGATATATTATAAAATCACAAGACTTCTGGACTATCTGAATCAGGAAATCAGGACTTTTTGGCTATCTGAATACAAGAAATATGGGAACTGGCTATTCTACCTGCTGTACACATTAGCCTGCCTTAGAGAACATTGAATTGGATAAACACCACCACTACATGCTAAAGAACATCACAGTTTACTATGAAAGCAGAAAGAAATTACATTTCCTATGAATCACTCTTCTAAGCATGCTTCTTACATTGCATCTACATTAAGATAAAAATAAATATAAATATATAATTCCAAGTTTACTCACTTCTCTGCACCCAGCTTATGAAAGTATTTACTTTGCTTTTTCGTATTTACATAGATCCTATTCTTCTTGTTTCTGTGATAAAACTTTTATAGCCAATACATTATAAATTACATTTATGTATAATTTATTGTTTTAAATACATATTTTATCTTTTAGCTTTTTAAACAGGGAACTATTTTAGCTTTCTTCTTTTAAGGTCTCAGTAGTTTGAAAAATTCATGAATAAAGCATGTTTCAAGCTACATTTACATTTTTATAGTAACAGTATAGATTTTGCTTTCTACACATACACTTTTAGGTCAATGTGTGTGTCCTAAGAATAATCCTTTCATTATTTTTCCAGTCCTTGGACACCTCCCTAACATACTTGCCCTTCTTTGGTCAGAAAATGATGCTGCATTCTAGATGCACATACACATCTATGCAGGTACCTGTCAGATACCTCCTGTAACTGATTTCTACATTACAGCTAGGCACGATTTAGCTATTTTGAAATAGCTAAATTTTGAAGTCTTAATTTTACTTCAGAATAATTCAAAATTGTCCTGAAGATGGATTAGTTTATCGCATCATGGGTTTATTTCATTCCTACAGTTAAAAGACTACATTATTATTTCAGTCATTACAAAACAAAAGGCATTTCTTTATTTCAGAATTATCTAGATTTACACAGATGCATTTCAGATTATAACTTGATTATATTATCTAGCATCTTCCAAACACCTCTCAGAGCAAAAGGCAGCCCTGAGAAAAACGTCACATAACCTTTTTCAGTAAAAAACAAAGCCCTACAGGCACAGTTTTGATTCAAATTCCTTTCAAGTTTCCTAAAAGCACAGTGTTGTCCAGCTTACCCTGGAACTCTGCTATGGCTTTTTCTTTTAAATTTCCACAAAATTTAATCTTATAAACAATCTTTTAATTTTTTTAGCTTCTTTTCCCCCCAAATTTAAAGGTATGTACAGAATAAAAAAATGTTTAAATAATTGTTAAAATTTTTAAAATAATGTATGTTTTCTCTTATTTCTTAGCTGAAGCATCAAATGACTAATACAATCTGTTTTGATGAGTCACTGCACAACGTGTGAGGTGGAAAATGTGAAAACATTCCCAGAACTAAAATTACAATTTGAATTCTCAGGGGCAAGTGTTTTGCAGCTAATTAGTATTGTGGGTACTGAAAAAACCCCACACCCAATATATATAGCTCATGCAAACTATTTTCACAATTGCCTTCCAATCAAATACTTCCCAAGTATTTGACACACATTTTCAGCCTGTATGCAAAAGAAAGATTCAAAACAAGCTCTGACTGAAATCCCATGGCTAAGTAATTGAGTTTATTGTTGCAAACTCTCTTAAAAAGGGGCAGTGACTAAAAGCAAAGTTGTGCTGATGTGTCACGAGCACTTCTAAGATTCATAGCTAGCCAACAGAGATTTTAGTACGAGGTTCTATCTTCTCTCCAAGCTCTAGTTAGGAATACATCATTTCTTCACATTCTGGCATTGCACTGCCTTTGGAATATACTGCAGGTTTTCTGTTCTGGTTGGTTTTTTTTTTTTTGCATCCTTCCTTCCCTTTTATGGCAAGATTACTCTAGTGGGAACAAAGCTCTCAAGAAGATAATCTGTATCCTTCAACTCATTTTTCTTCACTGACTTTCCCCTGCAATCAGAAGCAAGGTTTGTACCTCCTATTTTCTCCCCAATTTTCTTTCCTTCTCACTTTCCTTCACAGCTAGTGAAAAGAAAGCAGGAAAGTTCAGTGAGGATGCTACTTTTGAAAAGGAAAGTAGGTTGGAGTAGGTATTTCCCATTATTAAATTATCCAGAGAATCCAAATATTCCTAAACACAAAAGGTCATCGCAATCATAGGGGGAAAAAAATGCAGTTTGTACATTAAGCCATTAAAATAACTGTTGAGGTTTCCTTTTCAGTCTTGTCACCTGGAAGAGAAAATTATTCCCTTCATTTTGCTGAACAGATAGGAGGCAAACAGGACATGCCATTGCTGACTGAACTGCCAAATCAAAATTGACAAATCCCGGAGGAGCAATCTACTATTATAAAGCCAGGCATGACTGCTAAGGCTACCTTGACTTCCTCAGCTCGTACCTGCTGCTGCAACTTAACAGCCCCTGAGGCCCAAGTGACATTACTCTGGATTCTAAGACAAGCCAAGAAAGGCAATGATAATTTTGTCATAAGAAACCAAACCAACCAAACAAAAAAACAACCCACAAAAACCAACACAAAAAACGCCAGAAAAAAAGAGACTGAAACAGAAGACTAGCCATCATTGTAGGTTTTGTGCTATGATAAAGAAGCAGAGGAAGGGGACTGTGTTAAAAATCAGAACACTTATTGAAAATAGCAACAAAACTATCCATGACTGTTAAATGAAGAAAGAAAGATGTGACAGAAAGTTAAGTTCAGGGCTGAAAAAACAGAAGTTAAATATAATAGTGGTCCCTGACATTTTCCCCTTTTCAATTTCTCATTAAAAAACCAATAATAATTATTACTGAAAGTTTTCTTATGCTACACAGAAATAAAACCAAACCTGCAAACATAAATCTTTTCCCAGTTTTCATTAAAGCACTGCAACAATGCCACTAAAGGGCACTTTGTGGACTTATTCTGTCGTGACATATATATTTAGGTACATATACAAATACTTACACACCCATCCATGCATATAGGAGTGCACATACACATATAACAAAAGAATTTATTAATTACAGCAATCCTCATTTCAGAATGGAAAGACTGTTTTGAGAAATTTTAAGAAGAAAAGGAAGAAACACTATATCATAATTCATGCCTCTAATACTTCTTCTCAATTAGTAGCAACTGGTTTGATTTGGGGAAGAACAAACACTTCTCCAAAGTTTAAGAGTATGTTTATACAAGTATCTGAAATTTCTTATGCACTGCCTCAGTTGGCTTTATATTGAAAATCCAATCTGGCCTTCTAACTGTAACTTGCAATATATCACTGTGAAAGAGAAGTATGAAAAGCACAGCCATGCAAGTTAAGATTGGCATGTTTAGACTTCCTCTTGCTCTCAAGGGTTCGAGGAACAGACTTGAAGCATTAATATTCTATCTGTGTATGTGCAAGGCTCAGTTTTTGCTGAATTCACAAAATTAAGCCAGTGACTTTAAAGTAGGGTCCAAAGCTAAAAATTTCCAAGTCCTTGTAGCTCTGTCAGTTTGCACCAGTAGAGTAGATATTATTCAGTTCAGAGAAGCTCAAACTGAAAATGGAATTTAAAGTCTTACAAAATGTAATATTCAAAGTCTACAAATACAACAGTTGGAAAAGAAAAGTTAAAGATGTCATAGAATCAAACTATTAGAGCAAAACACATATTAAAGTGGAAATTATCTGCTATTCCAGAATAGGAGTTGAGCCTAGATACAAAGTACCTACTTCAGGCCTATTGCCTTCTCTAAGGGGTGTGTGTCTCTTGCTTTGACCTAAGAGAAATATATTTCCTAACTCTGATGAGAGATATGTAACAGAGAGGACACCAAATGTCAAATAATACATTAACTGTAAAATGGAGAAGGCATCCATAGTACATACAGGCTGTAGCTGGGAAATATATCTTTCTTCAGGTTTCATCCAGCACAAAAAAACCTCAAGGTATTTCCAGTGAGTTGGATTCTTTGCTCATTTCAAACCTCACCAAGCAAATTTTTATAGATTTGCATTTCATCTTCTGAATTAAAGGGAACCAAGTTAGAACAGAGTAATTTTACTGTTTTTTTCCTTTTAAAATTATTCTTATGATATTACATATTGGTAACAAACTGTTAAAGGAGTGGTTCACATGCCTAAAACATGTATGATTTAAGTGAGGTACATTTATGTATTTTTTTTCCCAGGCTTATCGTAATGAAATAAGAGAGCTATTTTATAACTGGAATGCTACTTTTAGATTGTTTCTATCTTGTGATCTTTACTCAGTGAATTTTTTCCTGGGTAAAATTCTACATTATCTATTGTCTACTTGGTTAAATTAAGAAATAATGAACAACATCCAAAAAAACCACCTCTGCCTTTAGAATAGTGCAAAATCACTAGGACATGATTTTCCTGATTTTCACAAACCAGAAGAAAGAAATGCATCTGTGACATGAAAATTGGTTGCTTTCAGTGAACTGCGAGGATTTTGAATTCTTAGTTGTCTCCAATCTTTATAACCTTCTACATACTGGAACTTCATTTGGTATCAGAGAATGGATTTTTGGACTTTTTGTTTGGTTTTCCTGTTTGGATTAAAGCTGTATAGGTGGATAACTCTGGGTCTTTCTTGTCTGTCCTTTTTTTACGTGTACTTTGAAATGAGGTGCCAGAGGGTATTTACACTTTCTTTATGGATTTGGGTAGTTTTCAGAGGAAACTGGCTGCTCTGTCTCAGTACTATTACTATTGAACAAAAATTTGACAAGGTATAGAAATTAAAAGTATTAATAAGGAAGCAGTTGGGGTCCTGGAAGTTTACACAAAAGTAGGGATGAAGAAGCAGAAGGTATATTGGAGTCTTTTCTGTCTTCATTCTTTTCCTTGACTGACAGTGAATTTTTGAACAGGAAAAAACAGACTGAAGGTGAGACTGAAGAAATTGTTATGGCAGGACAATAGAATGTTAGGTACAGTTTTTTATGCCATTATTCTGTAAGTAGCATAGGTGGAGTTGTAGCTGTTCTTCCTATTATCAATTTATTTGCCTAGAAGTTAGGAGACAAAATGATACTGCATATCTACTGTTTACCATGGTTTTCTCTTCATGACATTTAATGTAAATTATATAGTGCTTTTTTAATTGATATGCACTTTGGCTGTAGTAATGTCTTATTATATTAAAGAGTAAGTCCAGACTCACAAAAGCAAATAAGAAGGCTCCTGACGATCATAATTAAACAAGTTAATTTCTTCCTGAATTCACACAGACCGTTTTTGAAATTCAGGAATACCTGATTGACATTTTCATTTACTGTAAAAAAAGTCCAATATTTTCTATGAAGTAAAAGTAGTCATTCCCACTACAAAAAAATATTGCCTTACTATACTCAAGGAAGTCATCTTTCCAAGAGCCAGCCCCAAAATTTACAGAAACATGTTAGCCCTCATAAAAAGTCATTAACATTTATAGATAAACTCTAAAGACAGAAACTAACATGCACATATAATAAAAGAAAAAGAATGAATCCTTGTGTCTCTACATAAAAATCCCTTTCGTGATAATGTAAGTTTGCAGAAGAGAAGCATATTCAACAAATGACTGACAGGGACAAAGAAATGTTCAGAAAGGTACACAAGGTCATGGGGAATAAAAGACTAATTTTTTCCTTAAGCTATAACCAATTTTGAAAAACAGGAGGTATTATTTATTGCCAGAATTAAGACCCAGATTCTGAAAGCTCTATATGTACCTGTTCCCAAAATAATAAATATGCTTCTAAATCAACGTCAAGCAGGTGCCTGGACGGGAACTAAACAATTAAAATACTTGTCAGGACCTGGCCTTAACATACTTTCCGGGTGTTATATAGAGGTTTGGGTGGGACCAGGCCTGATGCACCCTCCCAGTTGACCCTGTACAGGGTTTGGCCTGGCTTCAGAGCAGTGTGGGAAAAGCATGGGGATGGGTGAAGGAAGATTTTTATGGGAAGAGCTGTCAGAAGCCAGGACTTGTCCCCTTGGTCTAGGCACTGCCTTTTAGCCTTAGCCATTGTCCCCAGGCTGGCCCTGGGCCCTACTGAACTAGGAACCATGTCAGTCCAGTCCAGTGCCATCCCAGGGGCTGCCTCCCTGGCTGGTCTTGGAACCTTTGGTGGTACCTGGGGATTGCCGGGGTGTGACTCACACCAATCACTGTCCCCAACCCAGCATGGTTCTCCTTGCTGGTGGTTGTGGGATGAGTGTGGTCAGGGAAGGAGGGCACTGCACTTACGGCATGGCCCTCCAGATTTCACCAGGTGACCCCTAGCCAGGTTGCACTCTGGACGTTGGGTCTGGAGAAGAGCTTTGTAGTCAGGCCCTTCTCATGTGGGTCCAAACGTGGGTCTCACGTGGGTCCAGAGCCAAAAAAAACCCCAAGAATTAAATCATTCTTGGATTTAATGATCCAAGATCATTAAATCTTGGATCATTAGATCCAAGGACTTGCTATTATCTGTGCTGACAGTCAGTCATGGTCAGGACCACATTTCACAAAACAATATGGCTAACCACATTTCGATCTGGATGCAAGCCCAGCAGAGTGAAGACTGATGTAATAGTGTTAAATAGCATTAAACACTATGGTTTAGATTAGAAGTACATCAGAAGAAGTATGGGTGAGATGGACTCTTTTGTCTAAGAACAGAATAAAGTAATTCAGCAAAGCAACAAGTTTTGCTTCAATATTGTGCTCTAGCCTGAGAGGGCCCTAGGATACCTGCAAGTGATGGCTGGTAGCTACCTCAATAGCTTCTAATCATAAAATATAGTAAGTAAACTAGGGCAGCAGTGAGAAAAAAAAAAAACACTGAGGCACTTACCTTCCCAATGAATGAATTGAGAATAAAGAAAGAAAAGAGTTAGATTCCAGTTTATATTTTCAGTCAGATGTTTTCTTTGTTTACCTTGAATAAAGCCTTTCTTGCCAGATTTGAGTGCTCAGGAAAGTGAGCACAATCCAGGACACTGAAGTCTTTTATGTACTCACCCTGGAATATAAAATTATTGCTGGGTGGGTAAACTGCTGCAGTACCGGGCCATTAAAGAGAAGACTAAGAATCTGAAATCCAAGAGCCTTTCATGGTTCTGTATGTGCCTTCTATTATTTTCTATAGTTGTTAGCACTTTAAAAAAATGAGAGCAAGTTTAATTTTTCCAGCATATGGCTACCAGCATAGCAGTTATTTTTAAATTTACCCTAATGTGCCAACTTTGTTTCAGTGCTGACATACTATGATACCTATGCTATATCATTATTGGGACTCTCTGGAGCCATGTCTAACTCTGGGCCCAGAGAGGGGCTGCACTATGGATAATTCCGCATTAGGGAATGGAGTCATGCATTCCCTAATGACTTTACCCATGACTTAAACCAGATTCAAAACCAGTTATGTTTTTGTTAGAGTTTTGGTTCCTTCTTGGTAACATTATGATGCTGTGTAACAAATTGTATTCATTTGTGCTTCAAGGCAGCTTGAAGCTCTAAGTGTTAGTTATGCAACATTTTTGAACTCTGATATGTGTGGGATTCCATTTATATTCTGTAGTAGAAATGAATTAAAAATAATTTAAAGCAGAATATCTTGGAGGTTTTCTGAATACAGTAGTTAGTCCTTTTAGCACACAGGCTTGACAGACCAGCCATGTTTGAAATCTGTAGCTGATGTAAACCATCACCATTTAGAAATGACTAGTGATCTGCTTATTTATAGAGAGCTAATCATCAGTTTGAAAAATACAAATGGTCTTCTCAGGCTGCCTTTTTTTTTTTTCTCCTTTTCTGCCTCACATATCCATTTCTGCTACAGTAATTCATTTCTACTGTAAAGGACCAATAGTTACTGCTTTAGGTGAATAACTCAATTCACCTAGGCTCTGACTTAGAACAGGCCATCCATGACAACACTAATAAATTGTGCATGAAATTGATTTAATCTATATTTGAGACATAATTTGTCCTGCAGAATGTTGTGTGTGCAGTTCACTCATGTTTTTATTCCATTTCTTATTCTGTGGCCTGCTTTGCTGCATGTTTACTACAGTAATTTCATGTTTCTCATCAGAACACACCCCCCTCCCAATATCTTCTGAGATTCTTTTTCTGTTAAATTTTATTTTTACTGAAGACAACACAAATATCTGAACTGATCCTTTCCATCTCAACTACTCTCAGCCCTGAAGTCCTCCACTTACAATTTTGTTCCATCCAATTCTTAAAACACTGACTCTAAGCCTTGTATAACATGAACCTCAGTGCAACACAGCGGTTTCAATACGTTCACGGCAGAGCACAGAATCAGAATCGTTTGAGTTGGAAGGGACCTTAAAGATCATAGAGTTCCAATCCCCTTGCCATGGGCACCTCCCCACTAGAGCAGGTTGCTCAAAGTCCCATCCAGCCTGGCCTTGAACCAACGTCTCAGATACTCACAGCTCTTATTTGCAGGCAGTTTAGGACCTTCTGGAAAAGGCTTAACCGTAGATTAAGGAATATAGGAAACCCAGCAGAACTACTACCCTGCTTATTTTATAAATGAAAGCATATAGACCTATTTAAATTCAGTTGCATTCAATATACTTAAGATCAGTTATGGTGGAGCCACCAATAGATAAATAAAGAGTAACTGTTTTGATGCTTCTGCAATCACAAATCTGGCTCAAATCTATTTTGAGATTTAGTCAAAGTAAATATATTTTAAATATATATATATATATATGTCAAAATGAAAACTTATGTTTGATTCCTGGATGAATTTTTTAATTTTAAGAAAAGTTTAGTTTAATAAATAGTAAATAGTTAACTATTTTATTAAGAATTATTTACTTAAACAATTTGGACTAAAGTCTTCTAGTATTTGCTCTTTCACACTGGTGAAATGAGGTTTGCTCTTTCACACTGGTGAAATTTGAGGCTTGAAAATATCTTTTTACATTTTAAATGTGAATACATTTGTATTTACATTGCTGTGACTGGCAGATACTTTTTCTAGTTGATGAAGCTAGGGTATGATGTTTTTATGACATCCTCCAAATCTAATGTTTTCTTCCTTACTGAGATGTGTCTTCTCCACTGATAAATCAAGAATTGCGCCAATCCTTTTTTGGATTTTCCTTTATCTACAAATCTTTCTGTTGTTACAGGCTTTAAGAAATCATTCACTGATCCTTCAAGGTCAGATAGTATTATTCTATAACATTGAGTGTTGTCCAAATCTGGTTAAATTAAATGTTACTTTGACTTTGTCTTCTAACAGTTTTGGTTAATCCACAATAAGTAGGAATGGAAGTTTATTTTTTCAAATATTAATTTCTTTCTTTTTTCCAAATTCAACCAAATATATAATGTGCCAAATCAGTATTATTGCCAGTCTATATTCCCTATAAGCCATCCGGATTCCATTGCTTATACATTTTTGCTACTTCATCAGGCTTCCTGGCCTGATTTCTTTTGACAATTTTTAATTCTTCTTCCATTGGGCAAAAAATATGATTTGGGGAAGGCATAGCATTCCTCACTCAAGTCAATGATAATTTAATTATCCTCTCTGTCGAGTACTCTCTGTTCTTCAAAAAATCTACCAATTCTGTTTCTTTCTCTTCTATTTTTTTAAATGTTGTTTTTCTTGTGCAAATATCTGCAGAAACTGTATGCTTTCTTTCAATCAGTTTTTATCTGAAGACATGGGCTTATAGGAAGAACAGTATCTTCTCTGCTTGTCAATCAAAGTAACTTAAACATTCTTTTTATTCATAGCACCTTCTGATCTCCTTTTATTTTTAATTTATTTTTTCTCTACTTAATTTTTCTTAGGATTCACTGTTTTCTCTTATTTTCTACATGTAGCTATAGTGTACTTTCTTACATTTTCTTACAGTTGAACTTTATTGTTGCCGGCTTTCACTTTTTTTTGTTGTTTTTTTTTTTTTTTTTTTTTAAATATGTGTATACACACATGCATACAAACACAGACATATATAAGTACTGAAAGTAAAAGTGCTGAACCTTTGGTTTAACCAGGAAGCCATTTTTTTTCCCACTGGTTCGTTTCTGGTTCAGTAAGTAGGATACAAATATGGTTACTTTATTATTTGGGTTCAAATAAAGATATCATTCTGACTCAGCAGTCCAGTTGCAATTTGCTTCCAGTTCAATTCTACATCCCCCCAAATTACAGTTCATTTTAAAAGGGCTTTCCCCTCTGAAATATCTGGTTGAAATGATTGGGTTCAGTGCTTTCAATGCAAGACAGAAAGCTTCACTAACCTTTCATAAAGCTGCTAGCAGACCTGAGTTGGAAAATGCTGCTTGTTTACTTGTTTTTGCCATGTGTCTGCAGTTGAAACTAGGAACACAATAAATCCCTGAAGCTTGCACTAGCAGCAAAAAAAAAAACCTGAGGAAGATGAAGTAGGGGAAAGTGAAGAGATAAAGTGACTGGTAGGGCAAGAGAATTCTGAAAGTATGCATTAAATATTAGCTGATATATATTTGCAAATTATTTTCATGAGTTCATCCATGTAACAGATTCTGATATACTGACTTTAAAGTTCCCCATGAATGCATTTTTTAATCTAAAGTAAATCCTCACACCAAAAAAAGCTGTTATTTTTAGACCATGAGAAAGTTTCTCTTTGTTCTAAAATAGAACTCTTAGCCTTTCTCTATTCTCTTAACCTCCCTAACCTCAAGAAATATTAATTTCTAAAAGACAGTTCAGGAGCTGTGAGGAAGCATTCTGGCTGTGTTTCAACAATGTGACAGTGTTCAGATGTTGTATAGGTTCTGAATTGTATTTCAACAGCTAAATATGGTACTTACCATACATGAAAAGCAGAGTTGTTCAAGCTGTAATGTCATCATCTTCTTCTATTGGAATAACTAAATAAAGCTTAGAATATATGTCTGGTTTTCTGCCTTACCTCCAAACAATTTTTATTCCAAACACATTGAGGCAGACTTCAAGCAATGGAGGTGAGAATATTGGTTCAGGTCATGAAAGGCATATGCATCTTTCAGACCTACTGTTGTTAAACACATAGTCCTCTGGCTTCACCTATTTGATGCTCTTTTTTTGGTGTTAAAATATCTACCTCCTGGTAAGCTTACAATTCTGGAGGTTTTTTTCTTTCACCTGATTTTTTTCCTTTTCATCTGAAGTTTTCTTCTGTCTTGACATTTATTTTTCATCCCTTTCATCCATCAGTATGTTGTCTCTTCTGCTTTCCTCAGTTTCCTTGTCTGTATACTTTGTGTGCAGAACTTTTTATTCTTTCCCTTCTATTCTTTCTATTTTTGTATGAGTGCTTGTCACTTCCCTCCCAATTTTGCTCTCCATTTCTCACCCACATTTTCACTACCCCATTTCACTGCCCCTTTTTTACCACTCAGCAACAAAGTAAGATCCACTTTTGGATCAATTTTGGACCAACTCAATGAACACACCAAGTAACACCAGTGAGAGAATTTATGTTACATTTCATTAATTCCCTTGAAAATGGGAAGTGACAAGCAAGGGTAAGTGAACTTCTGGACTGGTGAAAACATCCAGGATAACATAGCCTGGTCCTCAACAGCTTCCATATCAGTAGCTACAGACAGACATAGTTTAAAATATTTTCAAAGCCTGCTAAGTAAGAGACTGAATTGCTCTACAAGCTGAGATAATTTCACTTTTGGGAGGGCTGAAACAACCAATATTTCTATCTTTTTCCCTCATAAAACAATCTGTTACAGACATTCCCCGGTTCATCTACATCCTCCTGGGGGGGTATGTCTAAAAAGAAATATTGAAAATTTTTCCCTGAATTTTCTGTTGATCATGTGGACTGTAGATATATTTTTGATTGTTAGTGAAAGCTGTTTGTTACTATGCCATCTGATGGATGTTTTCTCAATGTGCCATCATGAGTAGAGCATCTGCTCTCACAACGTTTCTTCTAATGTGAGTAGGTCTAGGAGAAATTCATCACTGCAATGTATTATTCATTCTGATAAAAAGGCTTGCAAAGTATCTGAAAAGGTGAAATGACAATATTGTCTGCTCAACAACCCTTTTATATTTTTGTACCCATCTTTATCACTCTGTTTCCTAATACATCCTTTTCCCTAAAGAAATTAGCATGACAGTCTTTCAAACCTCTGCTTAAAATAATTCAAAGAAATATTCCTGTCCCCTATATCACTATGTTCTGATAAAGATTTTTTAGGACTTATTCTCCTTCATTTGGTGTACTAAAACAGCTTACCTGTTTAAAGCACAAAAATATTGTCATATTAGCAGTCGCTAGAAACTGTATTGCAGGTGATGATTTTTGATATGGAGCCAGGCAAACAGCAGCATGCAAATACTGCATTTCTTCATGTCTAACTCTAATGAAATAATAATATATTTTTGGTGGGCCGGGGGAGGAGGGAGAGGTTAGGGAGTTAGTCATATAACCTTTTAATATCTGATGAACTTCTAAAATTTCACCTAGGGCAGGAAGGAATAATTTACAGAATCACAGGATAGTTTAGGCTGGAAGGGACCTCTTGAGGTAATCTAGTGCAACCCTTTGGTCAAGCAGTGCCTGCTAGATCAGGTTGTCCAGGACATAATGCATTGGATTTTGAATATCTTCACTGATGGAGCCTCCACATCCTCTCTAGGCAACCTATTCCTGTGTTTGACCAACTTCACAGAAAGGATGTTTTTATTTGTGTTCAGGTAGAATTTCATGTGTTTTTATTTGTGTCCATTACCTCTTGTCCTGATATGGGGTATCAATGAGAAAATCACATGGCTCCCTTGTGATTTTTCTGCAATCAGGTTATTTATGGACATTGGCAAGAGCCCCATCTGTGTTCTCTTTTCCAGAGTTTCCAGAGTTTCCAGAGAAGCAGCTCCTCTTTATATGAAAGATGCTCTAGTCCCTTAATTATCTAGGTGGCCCCATGCTGGACTTGCTCCAGAAGTTCCACCTTTGATTTTCCATAGCTGTAGATCACACTGCAGGCAAACTGTTGCTCTTTCCAAAATCATTACACCAGGAACTTGATAATGGTTCAACATTTCTTTTTTTTTTTTTTTCCTATCAAAAAATTATGCAGATATAGATCAATGATTTTAAAGTATTCAAACACAAATCTTATAACTATCTTTGTAAGCTTGTGTATGTACTCACCATTAATAACATTTCATTCAATGCTATTAGATAAATGGCAAAGTACTAAAAGAACTACAAATCACTGCACACTGAATGATTTTTGCAGTTCTTTTATTTGATATCCTTAATTTGGCAGTGCTTTTAAAATCAGATTTGAATTAATTTTAGATCCTAAATTCTGCACAGGTCTCTTGTAAGTAACTTTATGTGCTTAGGTAGAGCTTATACAGTCTTCTGAAGCTGCTCTTAAAAGCAGACCCACTGTCCTTAGGAAACTGGCACATGTAAATGCAACCTCAGGCTCAACTGGAGAGCGCTTTATAGAGCATGTTGTGTCCTGTGCACCCTAACAGACCTCGGTGCCTCAAGGAAGCTTAATATAACATGAGGCACTCCCATACAAACCATATGCATGCTGCCTGAGGGCTGTCTACAGGCTATCAGCATAGAAAGCAGGTGGATGTTTCAGGCAGATGCCATACTCACGTCTACTCTCTCAGAGTGAAACCACCAGTGGGATTCTGCACAGGTACAAGATTTGCCAGAATCACAACTCATAGCATGTTCAGAATACAGATAACTATATTAGATATGGTACATTAGGGATCTTTTCAGATCCCATATGAGGAAAAGAGTGTTAATGCTCTCACGTGTAAAGAAAATGACAGCCTTGTCAGGTATCAAGATTTCATCATGAGTCTCATGGTGTCTGTAGATTTCCTTAAAAGCTGCAGATCCCTGAGACAGGTCTTTTATGAACAATTCTGCTCCCTTTTAATTTTTTTTTTTTTTTATATATATTGTACCTCTAATATAGTTACACAAAAAAGCTTGGAAATTCGTGACTTAAGATCAGTCTTAAAGCTCAAAAGCAGAGATAGAAGAAAAAAAATAGTGGTAGGCTGTTTGTTATTTTTAAATCTGTTATTCTGTCACTTGATTTGTGCTTTTTGAACATTCAGGATTGACAATATTGAAAACACTTCACCCTTTTTGTCTCCACAGGATTCAGTACAATTTCTAATTTGGAACCTGAACTAGGAAAACTGTTAATTAACTGGAACTATGTCTAACTTTATAATACAGGACAATGGCCTCTAAAATGGGGTGTGCACACCCCAGGGAGTTCACAGTGATCTGTTGGGGTGTGGGAAGAAAATTTTAGACCTTTAATTTATATAAAGATTTATCTAAAAAAAAAATAAATAAATTAAGCTTTGCTAATTTTTAATATATAGCTTGACATGGCACCCTGTCTCTGCCTGTATGTCAGAGTACCATGTCACCAACATGGTCAACAAAATGTCCTGAGGGAAGAGTGGGTGCTCCACAACATGTAGGAGGGAACAATGATGCCCTCACTCACTCACTGAATTGTTCACTCACTTTCAGCCTACTGTGATATGTTGCAGTTTATGGGTCCTTGTTTAAGGACCCATAAAACCTTGTTAAGATTATATTACCTGGCTTTAACTAAACTAACCTTCACAAAATGGACAAGTTGCCTAAGTCGAAAATAATTCTAATAAGATGAGCACAAGCAAGCAAGAAGAAACAGACAGAGGTGACATTTCTCCTACTTTTTGTGCAAGCTTTTTGTCAGTAATATTATAAGGTAAACCGAATGACAATCTAATCAGACATAATCAGTGAAGTTTAAAATCATATGATACTCAACCCAAAACTTCACTAAACTCAATGAGAAATGTTTAGAAGTCTCTCTTGAAGTTTCTTACTTAAGAACAAAAGACATTCTGCCATGGTAGAAATGGCTGAAATACACAGAAAACAAGATGGCAACGAACTAAAATGTAATCCTTTATGAGCAAATACTATAAGAAGATGCATAGAAAATATTGCCAAAAATTTGAAGAAACATAGATTAGAACAAATTATGCAGTGCAGAAGGTTTGCTACAAAGTTGGCTGAAAGTGCATGTGTTTCTAACACGTCACAGCTTGTGGTATTTGCTAGATACGCTTTCAATAATGAAAAACATTAAGAACTACTATTTTGTGAGCCATGAAAGAAAAGATGTACTGGAGAAGATATATTCTCAATAGTGAATTATTTCTTTAATAAAAAGTAGTGTATTATGAAAAAAAGTGCAAGTGTAACCACTGATGGAGTGGCTGCTTTGACTGGAATAAAAAAAATTCCAGAGTAAGGTTACAGAACTAGCACTTTTGGGATTAAGTGCACCCTCAGCAAATTTGCCAATGAAACCAAGCTGTGTGGAGCAGTTGACACACTGGAGGGAAGGGATGCCATCCAGAGGGAACTGGACAGGCTTGAGAGGTATGTCCATGCAAACCCTATGAAGTTCAACCAAGGCAACCGTGGTCATGGCAATCGCAGGCAAAATCACAGTTTGGGGGG
>BJBW01010710.1:0-27968 GCA_004320125.1 Scolopax mira
TTTGCCTGTTATGCAGAATGTTTTTATTCATTGTTATAACAGCTTCATAAGCTAATTAATAGAGCCATTATGCTGAATTAAGGACTAATAATTTGTTTACCTCATTTTTTGAAATTATGTTATAAATATAGATTATTTTTGTGTTGTTAATAGCGGTAACCATGAAATCTAAGACATACACAGAAATAGTATCATGTGAGGTACTTGCTGCATTTTTTACATAAAAATGAAAATGTTACTGATTACAAAATGCAATGCTGAAATCCTAAATCACGGTGATATTAATACAAAGTTGGAGCTACGTCAAGCCTTTCTCTGAAGAACTAGATAGGAAATTATGTTTCTCTCTTGAGTTTTCAGCTTTGTAAGGGCCAGAAAGAAATTTGACTTTTGGTATTGAAATACTGGGGACTTAAATAACAACAGGAAAAAAAATTATGGGAGTTATTTCCAGATCATAGCTAACTCCTTGTAGCCGAGGAACACAAGTCTGACTTGAGCCACTCTTCCCTTTCCTGCAGTGCCTAGCGGTTCCCTGCTGGTTCTCTTCTGCTTCTGCATTCTGTTAGAAGTCACTAAATGGCTTCTACCATGTAGTATCTGAGAAGATAGGAGATATATATAATTCATCAAATCATCCCTTCTGAAAATGAATAAAACATGCACATCCAAGTATGCATCAAAAAGCTTCCTATTCTCTTGTAAAGCCAACAATTACTACTTCTGAAGAGGTCTGTGTAGTAGTGTTGGATGGTGAAATTTCTATTTAGTGTAATATTTTTTCAGCGAGCGCTCAATATCTCTCTTCTTCCACCTCTTCTTATTAAGATGTAAAAGAATCCCATTAAATGGAACCTTTTTTCCTCTGGAGGTTCTGTTTAGACAATAGCCAAACAACAAAAAAAAATGTACTCTGCAAAAATGCATTATAGCTGTGATTTGTATGACAAATGAACACCATTGATTTTACTATAATGCCTTTCATAAAGATCATCTGTATATAGAAGAAGTCAATTAAATACTGAAGAGGATAGAAAGGTTTAAAGCTGTTATTTAAGTTGGCGTATTTCACAGAAAATACACCGAGAAAGCAGCTCAGGGTTAGCTGTATCCCCTCTCATCAACAAAGATTGATATGAAAGGCTTAAAAATATGAGAAACTTAAAGAATCATAGCAAATAGTCTAGATATCTGATTGATATGAAGTCAGCAATTGAAGCTGTGAAGCCCCCAGGGGTTCGAAAAAGAGCCCTTTTTATTCAGATTCAATGATGGAGAAGTTCAGAGGAAAAGAGAAAGATTAATATAGTCCTACCTTTCTGAAACTCTGAGAGGGTGTTTTAACCTGTTCCCTTGCAAAGAGATGGCAAAGATGATGGTAGGAAACATGAGTATAGTTCTCATAAAGAAAGAACTTCTCAGTCTATTGAAATAAACTGTCAGAGAGAAATAGACACTACCAACCTTTGTGTACTGTTGCTACTATAATTATTCTAAATGAATACTTTAAAATGTAAGAACATATTCCAAAACTGAAAAGTATTTATTAATGTCATAAAAGAGATTATATAGAGGCTGTCTGAAACGCTGCGTTGTCACTTTTCCAATGTGCAGGGTTGTTTTTTGGGAGTGAAGTTGGTTTTAGGCATTGCTTTATTGCTGAGTTGCAATGGCTAAGCCGTCTATGTCCTTTACGTTTCCAGAGATAACTCAGATGTTTTGAAGTCTAGGATTCATTTCTACTTAGGATTTTGATGAAGTCACTTTTGAAAGTGACGCAGAGGTTAGCATTCATCCTGCCTAGCTTCAATCACAGGCCAAAATTATCTTGTCTAATCTCACTTTTAGGACTCTTTTGTAACGAAAAGAGAGAAACACAGAGAGGCACCCTCTAATCTCACCCTTCTGTCCCTGAGATCTTTTTCTTTCTGCTCATACAGAAGAATACTTTATAATAGGGTTATTATTTCTGTCATGCTTTATATTGGTTGTATAATAGTGCTTTATATGTCAGTCCAACAGTGTGCTCTGTGTGGCTTGGATTTTATGGGGAACTGAAGGATCTGAAATCATGTAGATTTGCAAAGGGTTTCAACATCCAATCTCTGGTAGTCTCTGGTGAAAGTTACAGACCTTTTCAGTATTTTTTATCATTAAACTGCTACATTTAGCAAATGAGAGGGAAATGCTTCTGTACTTATATTAACTTCAAGAAAAACATATATTTTAGGAGGAATATAAATCAGCCACTAAGTGATGGGACTTAGCAAAGAGCTTATCCTAGTAGGAGAATTTTCTAATGTTCAGAACTGCTCAGTTTTTTGGGAAATTCACCTGATACAGTTGACTGAAGAAACCTCAAAAGATACTTTCATTTGACCTGGCATGTATGGCAATGGTTAAGTCTCCCATAATTATTTTATACCCACCACCAAGGTTTTCATGTACATTGCATATCCCTCCTTTGATAATTTGGTCTGCTGAGAAGGAGGCCCCATCAATATTTCTAACCTGCTCATGAATAATTCTACTTTTCTCCCTTCCTATTAGCATACAATATTTCAAAGATTTGCAGATGTACCTAGTTAGTTAAGTGCTGATGCTCTAACTCTGATTACATATTTTTTCTCTTCTGTGTCCTTATAACCTTACTTACAAATAGTTACAGGTATTGAGTAATTGCCTGGAATCAGCTGGATTATGCACTAGAAAGCAAGATAGCCTTGTCTCTTTATGATTTTAATTTATATTGCTTCCTGATTGTAAGCAACCCCTGGAAGACTGAGTACTGCAATATATACCATCCCATTACTTTTTCATGCAGCTTAAGAAAGGACCATTTAAGTATTGCTAAGAGATACACAGACAGTAGCTATAGGTTACCCAGAAGCAACTTGAAGTTAATGATTGAGGGAATAAATCCAAAACAGAGGAATTCAGATGTAACCCTGTTACAGACTTCACCCCTGCTACGTCTCCAAAATCTGCAGCTTTTAACACAACACAGTGGATCTATTTCACGTCAACTTTAGAGTGTTATTGACTAAGGGGCTTTATGGTAAAACTTTATCAGTAAAAGTTGGCACTTGAAAACTTTCCAATTTAACTGGGAAATTTGCTGTCTCTCTATAAATAGGTATGACTTTAATAGCAGGAGTATAATCTTGCTTGTCAATATTTCCAACTGTTCAGCATTCAGATACTAAAATTAAAAGAAAGCAGTGATAAAGAGAGAAAACACATCCCAATTTCCACATTCATTTCATCTTAGCTCCCTACTGAGAGCAGATGTGCCAGTAATGGCAGTGTTTTCTACATGATTGTAAGTATTAGTAGCTCATAACGAGCTAAATGCCATTGCCAAAGAGTTGTCATCTAAATTATTTTTTTCCCCCAATCATTACACTTATTGTAAGTGAATGATGTAGTTTGGCCAGATCCAGACCTTCTTTGAACAGCAGAAGAGGTTTATCTGCCCAGTCTCTCTGCTGTAATGTGACCAGACTTAATGTGTGTGCTCACTACGCTCAGTCTTTGAATGGCCCGTGCTTTCTGGAAAGTGTCAGGTGTGTTGAGTGTTCAGAGGCTCGATTGTGTGAGATGCCATAGGCAAAAAGGATGGGGCTGTCAAATTCCATATTGTCCCAGGCAAGGCAAACAACCTGAAAACGGCTGAAACTACCGGATGAGGCACTTTTGTTATGGTTTATGCCAGGCAGTTCTACAGTAGAATCATAGAATCATTTCAGTTGGAAAAGACCCTTGGAATCATTGAATCCAACCATCTCTCCTACTCTACAAAGTTAGTAGTAGTCACAGAAGACTTCTAGACAATGCTTGCTTGTTCTGGCAGCAGCAACTTTTTCAGCTGTCATCATTCCATAAGTTTCGGGGCCATATTTCTGTTCTGTGCCTAGGTATACATGAACAAATATTAATGTGGAGATACCAATCTCAAATGGGATCTCCGGGATAAAAAATGCTTCCCAGAACAGATTCTGGTAAAGACTTCTTACAGGCTGAGAGCCTTTCCCTAAGGAACTTTTAGGAAAGACGTTGGGGAGAGCTTCGTTGTCACATACTTTATCTCATTGGCAATTCATACTGTAGAGCGTTTTTTAGAAGGGTGAACCACAAACAAAATTTCAGAGCCATGCTCCTCAAAAGAAGTGCTTTTCTACATTATTGGTTAACTTGGATGGAAATATCAAAAGGTCAATGGCCTTGTCTGAGAAGTTCCTGGTATTACTTTCTTCTTGTTAAATAGAAAGGAATATTAGCTTTATTCGTCTTAGCCATCAATCAGGCTTCCAGATCTGACTACAATTTCAAATGATAATATTTAATGACCATTATTTTTCTCCTTAGATTTGGTGAAAGGAATCAGGAAACATGATTACTTTTTTAAAATTTTCTAGAGAATGTTTGGTTCATTCTGTTACAAAACTTTGTGGGAAAAAAAAGTCACATCATCATAAAAAGTTTTATTTATAGAATTACCTGTTTTTCAGTTGGAGTGGCACAGCCTCTTTGTCCATTTATGAGTCTGTAATATAACTGCAAAGAGACTATTTGAGTAGCAATGGATTTTACCCTTTATTAATCATAAATCCCCTGATTTGCTAAGCAAACCTTGTTCTCCATCATCTCATTTACCTAATTGTTTTCAGTTTGCTTTTCTCTGGTGTGATACAATCATAAATAGGAAGGAGTCAATAAAAATATTTTCCTTTTCTTCCACTTAGCAGGAAAGCCTGGGCTCAGTTATAGCACTTATTATTATGCAATATTCTTCAAGATCTGAACTCCTTGCTCTTTCTGTGTTTGAAATTGCTGTATTGAAGACTGAAGAAATTTAGATCCTAATCACGCAACCAGTGATTAATTGTAATAGGACTGGTATTTAAAATCTAACCCATGTGGCATTCATAAACATACTTTAAATGTATAGGTAGGTGTTCATAATATCCAGCCTAAATATAAGCTATTTCCACTTCTAACAGTTGAGTATACGCGTCTTTTACTTTCAGCCATTATTGACAGTATAATCAATACTTAGCGTAGGGCAATTTCAATAGGACCAGAGCCCCACTGAATCAATGAGATCATGACTTGATGGTGTACTTTCTTGGAAGAAGGAACCCTTGGAAGAAGGGTTATAGCATTAAGCATATATACAAAGACTAGGAACTTATTCAATCGCTTGTGGGATTATTTTATGTGAACAAAGATGAGACTTAAAATTTTAGTTGAAAACAGACGCTGGGTTGTTTTTTTTTCAAATCACAATACAGACATCAGCTACAGAGTTACCACAGATAATGTCATGGATATGATAATACGTCTGATAGCATGATGAAACATCTGGTAACTGCTGTGTCAGCTCAGAGCCCTCACCAGGGAATGAGATGTTGTACTCAGGGCACTGTTTCCACAGCGGCTCCCTGAATTGAAATGCTTTTCCTTACCTCTCTTACCTATTGAATGTATTGTGAACAACAGCTTCTCCTAACTTTCCATTACAAATACAGAGTTTATTTATTTGCTTTTAAATATGAAGGGCATGACTGGTTTTGAAAGGCTTCAGTCTTGTCCATCATGAACACCAATGCCATTCTCCTAAATTTTCTAATGTATCCAGCGGAACTAAGGTTAAAGTCTAGCCATTTGGATTTTATATACTTTTCCCCCCTGAAGTATAGAAGTTAGGGATCTGACATGTAAAGACACAAAACTTTTCTATTTCTACAATACAAAACTGCATTTTGATGCCAGGAAACACAGAAGATCTTATAAAGAGCTATGAAATATACTTGTAGAATACTACATAATGGAAAATTTATATTCATTAATGGAATACAAAGAAACTTTTATAAATTTGTACCAAGAGATCTTTCAAATTTACTGTTTGTGTCATCAGAACATTTTCTGTACATCATAGCTTTCAAGCACTTGATGTTTTGTTCTTCCAAAGACTGACTTTTGGATCATTCTTCACCTCTCAATTATTTATTTACATGAAGAATAAAACTGGACAAGCTAAATAACAGAATTTGTCAGCTGTTTCTTCAGAAAGACATGGAAGAAAGAAAAAGATGTTAGTAGCGTATGAGCATTTTCAGTTTATTCATTATTTAAAATATATTTAAGAATTTTGCACCAGTATCCTACTTCTGGAGATGAAAGATTCCTCTTTTCTTAAAAAATACATTTAAAAATTAGGGGCAGTTTGAGCTGTCTCTGCAGTTTTAATGAGAATCCACCAGATGGCATAGGAAAAGGAACTTCATTCATAGAACTTCCTGAATGGTGGTACTTTTAAGTTTGCTGGCTTATTTAGTCAAAAAGTCTTGTTTTGAGAGAAAAAATTTCTTCTTTTATTAAAATTTGTAAACTTTTGTAAAATTTGTAAATATTAAAATTTGTAAAAATCTATTTCTCTTCCTTTGTCCTTTTTTTCAAAAGGACCTTCCTTTTTTTTTTTTTTTTTTCTATAATAATTTAAAGGAATTGCTCATCATCAATATAATCCTAACCAAACACAGCTTTTAAGCATGTTCCTAGCTTTAAGGGTCAAGTGTCTCCAGTGTGAAGCTTATGGATAAGAGCAGTGTTGAACTGTGGGCCCAAAAGATAAATTCTTTAGACGAGGAAGCCAGTGAATATTCTCTTAGGTTAAAGTCAGAGGATGGTTGGAAAAGGTCTATAGCAGGCTCTGCACAGTCATTAATACTTGAGATTATTGTATTAATTTCAAGACAGATATAGAGTATTAATATTGAACTGTAACATCTTTCCTGTGTAATTATGGAAAAGTCTTAACAAAATTCTCTCTAGAAAGACACCTATGGATCTTCCATCACTATATTCAGTGAGTTCAGGAAAAAGTGCAAGTGAATAAAAAGTAAATAAAATTCCTACTCTTTTTTGCTTCACCTTTAATAATTGTTTTAACAAGTTGTGGGTTTGAGTGTTCGGGTTATTTTTGTCTGGAGCTGAAAAAGGCTTATGAAATTGAATTGCAGTGAGATAAATAAGTACAGTAGCCTGAGGAAGATATTAATTTTTAACATACTAATTTATTGCTATAAAAGTCAAATGTAATTGTTTCCAAGTTCACTCTACATCATTTTTATTGAAGCTAAAATGTAGTCAAGATTTAAATGCATCAGTTTAGGTTCATCTGTAATTAACCCAGAATACTATACTTATGACCACATCTTGGAGTCATTACTCAAAGCTTGATCTCCCTAACCCTAAAGTTAAGCAAAAACTCCTGCTGAGTTTACACGAGATGCTATCAAATGTCAATGCTTCAAAATGGCTATGAATTCAACAGGGCAGTATTGGTCATTCTGGACACGTCTACACTAGCAAATAGAGTAGAACAATAGGAGGAGAGATGCAGATCAAAAGAGTTGGTGCTGATGACGAAAATCAACTAACTCTATATTTTGAGACTTTTCTGCAGAGTAGATCTAGCTTTGCTCACTGGGGCTTTTGGCAAATAGTGTCCATTAATGAGCTTCTGTCTCCCACTTCAGTTTAATGTTCAGTGAGGTCCAAGACACCCCTAAAGTGAACACACACACAGTAAGTGGGAACAGAAGATTTGCTTCAGAAGTGTGCTCTACACCTGAACTAAAATGCAAGTGCAGATGCATCCTCTGTCATTTCAGAGGACATTCGGTTTGAGTAACAAGGACTGACAAATTTTTCTCCTTATTTGCCTTTCAAACTTTCCAAAAGAAAATGAGAAATACGTACAGGTGTGTTCTCTCTCTCACCTCTGACTTGTGAATATTTTTATTATTTGAAATTTGATGAAATAATAACAACTATATACAGTCTCATCCTATAGACATTTGCCATTTTAAATAAGAAAGGTCAACAATTTCCAGGCTTCTTTCTATTTTCTTATTCTATTTACTTCATCAGGAGATGTACATTACAATTAAGGCACTCAGGTGGAAGACTCAATGCATTTTCCAGCTTACTCCATAAAGTTGTACTCATCTTTGGTTCAATATAAACAGACATATTCATTTTTTCTGAAGAAATACAGTCTCAAGTCTTGACCACCCTCAAGGTGGAAATTTTGTTTTCATTGTGTTTAATTGGAATTTTCCACATTCTATCTTACGCCCGTTGTTTCTAATCTTACCTCTATCTGCATTTGAGAAGTGTTTGGCTCCATCTTCTTTAAACCCTCCTATTACATAGCTGCAGACAACAGAGATTTCCCCCAACCCTTAACCATCCATTTCTCAGGCTGAGGGAGCCCATCTCTCTCATCTCTCCTCATTCACCCTATGCCCCAGTCCCTCCACCTTCTTGGTGATCCTTCACTGGACTTACTCCAGTATGCCAATGTCGTTCTTGCACTGGGGAGCCCAAAACTGGATACAGAGCTCCGTAGGTGGTGGTCACAGTTGCAGAAACATTGCCTTTTCTTGAGGTCTTAAAAGGCATATAGAAAGTCTGGGGTGAGTCATGTGCAACTTCCAGTCTGATGACATCTCTGCACTTGGTATTCCAGGCGATTAGAGTGGTCAGTGAGAATTTGGTTGTGAACTTAAGCAGCCAGGAGCAACTAGAGGTTGCTTCCTCAAGTTTTGCGTAAGTCTCTTCTCCATCTGCTGCAGGCAGCTCCACCAACCTTTGATAAACTCTCAAGGAGCAGATTCTGTAGTGATATTAGCAAGCTTTTCACTTTCATAAAGAAGATACCACTTGACTGAACTTGAAAGAAAAATATAACTTTATGAAGTCATCAGACGAAGCCTGTGGTATGTGAATGATTTCGAAGTCTGAAATAAGCCTGTGGGTTCAGGCAGCACAATCAAGGATTTTGTGTGCTTCATGTTTAGTATACTGTGAGGAGTTTCAATTGACATAAATCATTATTTATTGATTGTATTTGGTAAGTATGAACTAATCCAGCAGCAAGTGTGGGTGAGTCACATGGCATTTGTGTATATATATATAGATATATATATAGTACAGTCTCTGCCCCCACTTTCTTAAAATCTAAATTACCAAGTCAGATGGCAGGTGGAAGAGGTGAGTGGGATGTATTTCAGGATCAGTGCAAGACCCTGGAAATTAACCTGGTTTTATGGTGTTCTTCCAAAAGCCAATATGTGCGTATCATACTGGCTTAAATTTAAAGCATCTTCTACCTACATTTTGGAGAGTCTTCCTCCTACTCTTACCTTAACTCTGTCACGGGTGGAGTGACAGCATGAAATCAAGAAGCCTACTCAGTTCTGTTAAGGACTTAACAGCTGTTGCTGTGTTGTGAACTCTTTTAGATAAAAAGCTAAATTTAGGCTGACTTTTAGTGCTTAAAGCAGGAGAAGAAGTAGCAAGATAAACTGACAACAGAAGAATAGACCCACAGGAATAACATGTAATCCTGTTATCTGAAGGCTTATATTACAGCACAGACCAACCAGGAGAATTGTCTTCTATTATTTTTTGATTGTTGGCTTCAGCTAGAAAAACATGTCATAAAATAATCAGGACACTGAAAATTGTATTTTACTGTAAAAGTAAATTATAAAGAATTATTACCAGGTGTTCGACCAGATCAATGTATAAATACATTCTCTTTTCAAACAACAGGAGCTGTGCAAGTGCACCTTATAGAATAATATCACTCTTTCTTCATTGGCAACACCTGAGGGAGCCCCGTAGACTGATAAAAACATATGTTGCATTAAAAAGATAATGTGCTGCAGTCAAAAGATTACATAGAATCATAAAATACCGGGTTGGAAGGGACCTCAAGCATCATCTGGTCCAACCTTCCTTGGCAAAAGCATGGGTTAGACAAGGTGGTCCAGCATCATGTCCAGCTGAATCTTGAAAGTGTCCAGTGTTGGGGAATCTACCACTTCCCTGAGGAGATTAGTCCAATGACTGATTGTTCTAATGGGGAAAAATTTTTCTCTTGTATCTGATTTGTAACCTCCCCAGGAGTAAATTGTGCCCACTACCCCTCATCTCTCCATCTTCTTTGCAGCCACCCTTTAAATACTGGAACATGGTGACAGATACTGAAACATGGTCATAAACATATCTCAGGTCAAGCCAGACTTATAACTGTCTTTGTTCTGTTGACCATTTTTTTAGCTTTTTGGCTTTTTCTCCCAATTCTGGATGGGATAAAAACAGAAAATGTTGGAAATTTGCTGGAATGAGGTAATAAGTTTCTTGTATATGATTATCCATGCAGCAGACTTCAGACTGAGACTGACTGCTGAATGTCTCAGAATCAACTTTCTGCTTTGGCCAGCCTAAAGACAGATAAAAGAATCAAAACATGGGGTTGCTTTGTGAGAATTTGTTACAGTTCAACAGTTATGGTTTTAAGCAAACATAATCATAGAGAAAGTGGGTGATTATACAAGCAGGGCTCTGTTACTGATCATAGACAGAAAGCTCGTGACATTCTGAATTATTGATCCTAAGAAGCTGTTAACAATTTCAAACAAAAAAATATACCCAGTGTCTACACTTTGTTTCTTATTTCTCAGTTTTACTTATGACAGTGCAAATCTTTGTGTCTTTCTTCAGAAAGTTAAATGTTTTTCACCCGTAGAATGCTTCAATAAACTAAGAATTGACCTGTTCCATTATTAATGACTTTTAAATGTGACGAATCCCATAATTCAACACCATTTATCTGTAAAGAGAAATGCAGCATGTTGGAAGGCAACATGACAAATAAACCTTTGTTTTCTGTTTCTTAGTAAATAAGAGCAATGAAAGAACAATGTACTGTGGCACCAAGAATAGTCTTTGGTTTAGCTGTCTGCCTCCCAACAGGTCTTAAAGCATCAAATGGATTTCTTCCAAGTTGCATGACTAATAGTCAGCTCTTACACAGCAAGTTTTTTATTCTGGGACAAATCTGCATTTATTTCTCTCTTTCCAACCAAAAAAAAATGCTAAGGACTTCCTTTTTTACTTATTTCTGCCTGTCATCACTAGAGAAAATTGAGCTTCTCCTACTGAGATGATTTTTGCTGATACATCAGAGTGATTCGTGCTTGGATTTGGAAACATGGTAAAATTTTATTCAAAATCATGGCATAAATGATTGGGATACATTGGGTTTTCTTCCAGTTTTGCTAAAGAAACATGACTCTGATACTGAACTGATTCTGATATTGTTTCTCAGCAAGAAAAATGTTTCTACTCTTAAGATGCCATTTAACAAAGATAATGGGCCACATTGTGCTTTCCTTTTACCTTGCCGTATTTCTCAAATTTTGGTAAAATCAGAATACTTCCCATCTACATTTTAAAACTTGGTTTTAAAGTACAGTTATAAGAAAACTATTGATCCAAACGTTAATATCCCTCATTAAAAAAGGTTGCATTTATTTTTTTAATTAATTAGTTTAGTATTGACATTAAATGTTGGATCATAGCATATCTTTTTGTTCATTTAAATGGATATTTTCAGAAGTCTCTACTCCAAGTAGTTAACTGTGAACATTCATGAAAAACTAACTGTGATTGCTTCTTTTCTTATGTAAATGTGTTTCTTTATAAGGGATAATGTCCTGTTGAGTAGTCATTTCTGTAGTTCTTTTCAACTCATTCCAGTGTATTCAGTTCTTTTGAGAGAGTTCATATCTGAGGTTAGTTTGTCAAAACATGCTATTTCTTTTTTTTTTTTTTTGTTCTATTTTTTTTCCTAGAGTAACTCCTGGTTTCGGAAACTGATGCCCAATTGAAAGTACCTCACTGCCATAAATCTATCTGACTAAGTATATTAAGCCTATTGTTTATAGTGAAAAAATGGTGAACCCCTGTGTGGGTACAATCACAATTGTTTCGCAGTAGTTTCAGCATATTAAAAACAATTCAAGCAGAATTTTGAAAATAAATGTATTTTTCCATATGTAACATTGATTTTTATTCTGTGAGTTCTTTGGAAATTTTTAAGATTACTGTTTTAGGAGAATATTTTATCTGTGATTTTATCTGATTTCCTCTGTCATCAGACACTTGCTGGGTACCAGGGCATTTGAAAATCATATTTTTAATCTTGTAATTCTGTGTTTCTTTTTCTTTCAGTCTTTTATGCCCATTAGTTATCAGCATGTGCTTACTAACGTATCCTCAGGATATCTCTCTTTTCACTGCTAAAAAAGCAAAACTTAAGTTTGAAGAATAACTTAACTGTCCTGTAAATGAATGTCTTTTATTTCCCTAAATAGCAGCTTAATTTCAGATTTATTATAGTTTAAGTGCTTTTCACAGTATTAGTATTTTCAGTTTTCTACTGTGGCTGCTAACAGCCTTTCATTTCTGAGGTTTTCCTGTGTAACGTTGCAATTGTGTTTGTAAACTATTTCTATTCTTGTAGAAAGGGTGTTCTGAATATTGAGGTACAAATATCTGAAAACTTTGCTAGAAATGAAATTGACAGGGCATAGGAAACTTTGAACATGAAGAATGTGGACATACAGGAAACATTACAAGCACTTTCAAGATTTCTCCAAGACCTGTGTAACTTAAAGAAGGAAGCAGGGTTATCAGTGGATCTGGAAACCTGAGCACATTTCTGAGAGCCTTAACACCTGACCATGATGTATTTTCATTGCTAACATTCATGTGCATCATAGTTTGCATATGGACATTCTACAATGCATCGCACATAGCCAGTTATTTTAAGAAATGCCATGTTATCAAGCACGTATTTTTATCGCGTGCCGTAAGTTGATGAACATACTATTTTTCCTGAAGTCTACTGTAAAGTTCCTACTGACTTCACAAGACCACTTTTCTTTCTTTGATCTGCAAAGCTTAGCACAACGTCAGTACTATTTAGGACACAGCAGCAGAGGATTGTGCTTTTATAACGTATTTTTTACAGGAGCAGGGATATTCCCCACATCCCTACAGTGTTTCTCAGTTTTGCTATAATGCGAAACGGCAAGGCGCTAATCAGTCTACTTATCACTCTGGGTGTATAGACAATTTCTTAATTGTTGTAAATGAATACCTCTGGCAATTTGCCTCTGACTTCCAAAAATGATACCTTAGGCTTAAATGTAAAAATACTGTCTTTTTAAAGAGATATTTTATTTATAACCTTAAGTAAAATAAAATGTAAATTCTTATGTATAACTAAAGCTGATATCTAATGAGAACAAGCATTTCTTTGTGATAAAGCCATTTGCCATTCATAAAAAGAATACAAATACCTACTAATAGGTAAAAACCTAAATTCCATTACACTAAAGCATACCCGGCCTCTTTCTCTGACAAATATTCTCATTAGGGAAATCTGTAGACATGATGCATCAGTCCAGTTTTTGGCACAGTCCCCAGAGAAAGAGAGATGCTCTATGGTTGGAATTCATTCATTTTGTGTTGTTTGAGTGGTGCAAATTAGGCAGATAGAACAATTCATCCTTTGCTTAACATAAAAATGGACATCAATTGCTAAAGAACTTATTCCCTTTCCTATGATTCGCACTCCTGAGTTTGCTCTGCCATCTCAAAAGCCAATAACCCATAATAAAAGACAATGTTGATTTTCTGTTGACTTCATTCTTCATGAAGAAGTAGAAATATAACTCCTATAGAAATCAATAGAGTTTATATCACTGGCCCTCAGTAAGAGCTGGATTGTGTGTCTGGATTGTGTGTACTTGCTTATGAAAACCACAGCATGTTCTTAAAAAAAAAAAAGAATACTGTGCTTCAAAGTAATTGAGTGTAAGAGAACCTTTGAAAAAGAAAGAATGAGAATGAGAATTGAGCTCTTGAATGAGAAATTCAGAAGATTTGGCCAGATACGAAATCTCTCTCTGCTCTGTCACGCTGCAGAGTATATGAATTTTGGTTAAGACTAACTGTGAAATTACTGCACAGTCTATGACTGAGAGTAATTATATACTCTCCATTTATTTTGTTAGTTTAGCATGTTATCTATTTCAAGAAAAGGATGGGAAACTAAAAGGAGGATGAACATAAATAGTTATTGTGAGTAGAAAATATGAAGTGCGATATCATGACAGCAAGAATAGTAATGTTATTGCTCTAAATATCCATGTCAGTGTCAATTTCCAACTTTCAAGGACAATAAGATAAGATCATACATCCTCAAATCCCTGCTTGTGTTGATATACTAATTGTTTTTTGCTTAGTTATCTGTCCTGGAATTTTCTCAACAATTATTGATTTGGTTTTGGCAATCATAGTTGTTTTTGAATACATACAGTTTCTGTAAATTATTTGGTTTTGAATAACTATCAAAATCCCCACCCACAGAAATCTGTTGATATGTTATTAAACTGTTATTTGGGGTGATGTTTATTCTCCATCTCACTGTCCATCAAGACAAAAAAGCCCAAGCAGTTCAACACATGGTCCATCTCATCTGGTAGTAAGTCTCCAGCAGTGGGAATACCAGGTACCCTTTAGACAGCGATAATTTAGCACCCACTGGGTCATTTTATGTGGTCCATTCCCCTCATGCTTTCACCATGTTCACAATTTTTACACTAGGGAGTTCTAGGGAACATCCCTACCCATTTTTTTTAACAACCATTTTGGAACACGTTGCTCAAGAATTTGTTTAATAACCTTTTCAGTTCCCTGACACTGTCTGCCTCTGCACCCTCCTGTGACAGCAAGATATGGACATTTACTACTTGTTGGTAAAATACTCATGCTTTTATCTGTTTCAAACCAAAATATTTAACTGAGCACATGCCAGCATGACGTGCTTTATGTTTTTCAGAAAAGAATCTCATACTTCTATTGAGAACTAGTGCTTTTTAATCCCTTCAAGCTTCTGGTCCATTGCACCATGCCAGCAGTCACTAGTTTCTTATCATCAGGATGAAGATAACAACAGGCTCAAGACCAATGTGAGCTGAAAGGAAAGACTCATTTTACTCCTGTAATATATAGGAAGTCTGCATGTGTCATCCTGTTATTCCCATGCCTCCAGCAATGAGTGTATGGCTAGAAGTGCTCCTTTCAGGCAAGGCTGCCTCTTAATTCCCAGAGATGGCACAGTTTCACATTGTCTGTGCTGCAAATCCTGCAGACTTGGCACGAATTTATAATAGTATGCTAAATGGTCTTGAGGAGCTTCTTTTGCTCCATTATCTTTTCCTCCTTTTACTTTCAAGTTAAGGAAATTGGCCTACAGGACTTGCTTTGGCCTTTGAGGACAGTAATAAAGTTTCCCTGAGTCTCACTTTAGATCCTTAAATTTTTAAGTTTAGGACCTTAAATGGTTCTTAGGTACTTAAATTCTTAAAATCACAGCCTTAGGCTTTTAAGAAAGTCATGGGACTGGGAGCTGACCTTATGATGCTTTGATACAACTGCTTATTGCGGCAGTAGTAGCAGTGCTGGATCAGAAATCATGTTACAGAAACTCTGCAGATGTGTTATTTTTCTCAGGGTGATATCATTGTACTTATGGTTGGGAAAAAAAAAAAAACACAAGCAAGAAAAGCCAGCAGCATTCATTTAATTTATAATATAATCAAGTATATCTGATCACATTAACACAACTGTATTTTTATTGGCAAATAAGTATCTGAGTTTTGTGGGATCAAACCCTGGTACTGCTGAAACTAAGGGTATTTTTCCTCTCGATTTCAATAGGAAATTTACTGTAAAACATGTTTGCTCCATGAGATTACTAAAATCTTAAAATTGGTTTATGGTAACTTATCTTTGAGTTCTATAGAAATGTTTGTTCCTGACGAATTTTTCACCCACGTCTTCATAGGGATGCACAGGAGACCAGTTGTTGCTGCAACAGTGGTGAGTTTGGTCTCAAAAAAGTAAAGATTTTGACCCGACAATATTTCCTCATCGAGGAAATATTAGTGAGTCTTTATTAAATATCTAAGATCTTCCTGGTTTTCTTCTAGGGGAAGATACAATTGTAACAGTTCCACTGGGCTAAGCTGGGTCTTTTGGCTTTTACCTGAATGCACATTATAGATAGATAGATAGATATAGAGAATATAGTTCAGCAGTCTTCTTATCCTGAGTTACTCTATAACTACGCACTGTGTGAATAATGCTGTAGGTCACTTTGTTTCTTCAGTTGTAAATAAACAATGAGATTTGCTGCCCCTATAGGAAACAGTACTTTGCTAAAAGCAGCACAGCAGTGGTAAGAACTGCATCTTTCCCATTTTTGAGAACTCTGAAATCCTCACAGAGTTGGGGAACGCGAAGCCTGATCCCACCAGTAGCAGAAGAGTTCACCTCTGGGTGACGCGGAATGCTTCATGCTGTCACTTAGCTTATTTCACTTCAGTAGATCTGAGTAAGTTACTGTGACTCTTCATGTGTTTAATGTTATATTTGTGTTAAGTACTTTGCTGCATCATGACTAAAGTGCTAATGACGACCCTAATCCTCCTGCATATTCCAGCACTGAAAAGCGGCACCCAGGCCTGGAGATTTAGATGACACAGCAAAGTCAGTCAACAGATTTTCCCTCTTGCCTTCACTTGAGTGTTGTTCCTGGTTTCAGTAAAATAATAAATCAAATTATGCTCTGAGGAAGCAGGGACGTGCCTTCCAGAGCGGGAAATGCTCTTATTACGGGAAGGCAGGCAAGGAAGGGGGTGAGCGTTACCTGTGCTCGGCTGCTAATGTGAACTGCTTCTCTGGCGACCATTTCTGCTGCTGCTTTGCTGATCCTGTCTGTCTCCATTATGTCTGCTCCCTTGGAAGTGGCATTTTCTGCTGGTGGTGGTAGGAGATGGTGCCTCTGAGATGCTGGAGCTGGAAAACCATCGCCAAGCATGCGGCAAGGTCCTCTCAGCAGCCAGGCTGACGGAAAAAACTCATCAATATACTACTAAAATAATAATATTTGACAGGTAGTGGATACTAACTGATACCATTGTGACGGTAAAATCTCTAATGTTCTTTTAAAGCATATTCTCATTTGCTAAAGTATGACTCCAGCTTCCTTCTGCCGCCCAGGCCTGCCAGGTGCCATGGCTGCAATTAGTGATTTGCCTCATTTGGTCTGAGTGACTTGCTGAGGTGGGGTGTGGAGGCAGCTGGAGCTGGTTTGGAGCCCTCTGGCAGAGCAAGGCCCTGGGGCTGCAGGTGAGGCCATCACAGCCAGCTGCAGACAGCACCACACCTGTGCTGGGTTACCCCATCAGCTCTTAATAGCAGAGAGGAGGGCTCCTGCTCTTTGCCAGCCGAAGTGGGGAGCTTTTGTGTGAGAGAGTGTGGGGTACGACTGCAATCCTTGGACGTATCCCCATTTTTCACCATATTGAGTCCTTGCTGTGGCTTAGAAAGAACATGAGTGGGCAGCGATTTGCAGGTAAGCTTGTAAGAAATTTTACTGTGCTTCTGAAATAAGATCAAGAAGGAGAGAAGTAAGTGATGGAGAAGGTGCTTTATAACAAATAAAATGTGGGAGTCAGATCCTGTGGCTGTCTTAAGAACAAGTAGTGAGCTTTACAAGGCACCCTCTGAAATTGAGCAGCGTGAAGAGCGCAACTGTGGCTGTTGCTTTCTGCTTTTGCTGGTGTGCCTGGCCTCCCCTCGAGGACAGAAAGTCTTTTCCTGAGGTGTTACTTTCATCTATGGCCTAGGAAAGCAGCCTGCCTCGCAGAGTTTGTTAAAAACTGTGTAAAATGTGTGTCTGTGTGGCTCAGAAGTGTTTCCGTTGAGTGGGAGAGTGGAGTCAGCAAGTACTAGCAATAAGGAGAAATGTACTAAAACTCTCCTTAAAATCTTTAAAGAATGATGTGAGGACTGGTCAATAGGCATGAATTTTATCTTTTTCCAAATGTAGGTGTTGTTGGCTTAGATGTCAAAAGATTTTTCATAAAAGTACTCTGTTGTTGCTGTTGTCTTAGGGCTGTGTTGTGTTGGGAATGAGCCAGGTAGCGCTTCCTTCTTGGGTGTTGTATGTTTGTTTTGGGGTTCTTTTGAGAACAAAAGCAACAAATCTCTATTGTTCCAATAAGTAGAGAGGCAAGCACCAATTCGGCTCTTTAGAATATGAAAAAGCTGTAATGTGGAAGTAGTTCAAACCCATCCATGCTTAGCTATGTAAGAACATAACAACTTCAATGTGGTTGGGGGTACGTAAGGAACAGTATACTGAATGGAAGAGAAATGTGACTAGGATAACATGTGCACATTTATCCTGACTCTCCTTGTACTAGCTTGGGCACTATTCCAGATGAAGTAGGAGGAATTAAACTGCTGTTCAAATGTGAAAAGCATGTTTCATACATTTATAGCAAAAAGCAATGAGCATTTGAACTAGGAGATGAAGCATCATTTATAAATAGTGTATACTTTCCCATCAGCAACTGTGTTCAGCATCCAAAACATCAGCAAGAACTGAGAAAGAACAATAGATTTTTGAACTGCAACAAAGCAACTGATATTTAATTAATTTTCCAGATAAGAACATCTTTATTACTTGGGTAAGAGCTGAAGGGCTTATACGGTATACTCATACTGAAAGGAAACTGAATTCAGCTCTCTATACTCAGATACTCAGTTAGGTTTTATATTAGGCAAGGAGGAGGCTTGGAAATGTAGCTAATGCAGAGGTAAATGGGGAGGAAAATCAGATGGTGTAGTCACTCTTGCCAGTGTACAGAAACCAAGCTACAAAAATGTTCTGATATTTTCAAAGGAAGAACGCCCTAGGGAAGTAGACTAACAGTAGACCAGCCCTAAACTGTGAGGTGGAAAGAGATAGCAAGCATAAAAATCTGGACCAATTTTTAAGATGCTGCTGTAATTCCACCTAAGATTAAGGAACTAGCTTTATTTGTATCAGCTGCAACAGTGAACTCTTGAAATTTAGCTGAAGTGCTTACTGCAGGTTTTTCCCCAGGTTTTATTTCTTGTGCTCTGCAGCATGTACTACAGGCTATCCCAATGTTAGAGAGAGTAAATGATGCAGATGGTTCAATGTTGAAGTTTGTTTTCTTCTTCTCTAAAACACAAAACAGTTTTTTGCCTCAAAAAAAAAAAAATAAAGCCACCAACAAAACCCAAACACACAATTATAAAGGAGAATATAGAGCTGTATTTTGTATTGTCACAAATTGTTGCAATTTCTTGTTTGTGTCCAATGTTGTTGTAACATTATAGTGGCGAACACAAAGAAACAAACAAAATGTGTACATAAACCACCACTCTTAATTTATACAAACATAGAAGTAACACTCTAGTTTTGAACCAAAAAAGTGCATTTTAAATGTTTCAATTTTTCTCACATAAGTTGGATTGGTTTTAGAAACTTGTTATTGGACAATTCTTCTACTCAAGGGAAGTGATGGTGTATTTTGCTAGTGCACTCTGATAAAAATTTTTCCTGTGGTCCTGTCTTTAACATCTGCAGGTTACATTTTGAGAGGCATTGTAACTTCTATCCAGGGTTGTAGCTGGTTCTGCCTCTCTCCAGATAAACCTGTTGATTCTGTCTCCAAGCAGGCTGCAGTGTGCAGCACTAAAGTTTGCTCCTAATATATTAAAAAAAAAAAAAAAAAACCACAACAAAAAACAATAATGACAACAAAAAAAACCCAAACCCACAAACCAAAACAAAAATCCAAACCAGTGTGAATTCTTGTTAAGAGAGCTACACAAACAGCCTATGCTCTGGGACTGCCTTGTATTAAAATAATTGCTTTGCATTTGTGTGGTACTTGCACCTACGTTTCCAAGCTCTGAATAATAGAGAAGAAAAAGATTTACTGCAATCTAACAACCAAAGAAATAACACCAACAAAGAAATCCTTCTGTCAACTACTCCTATGAGCAATAAATAAAGGCTTTGAAGGCAAACAACTGTGTAAAGCAGTCCTAGTTGAATGGGCTACTGCCTCTCTCAAAGGTATCCTACAGAGGCAGCTGCTTTTACAGTGTGCCCTAAGTAAAGCTTAATTACCTCAGTTACAGTTCACTCCTGTTTTAGATGGGAAACATCTGACGTGCTTATTCCTGGTGTGGATTGCTTATTATCTGGGTGGATGTTTGGAAAGGGAAGAAGTAAGATGTTTTGTCTTTTTCTTCAGCTAAGCTGGCTTACTGGTTCTGGTACATGTTATTTGCTTCTCTACTTTTAATGTACGTTATGAACAGAAAAATCTGTCTATAAAAGTGTGACTTCAGGCTTCTTGCATCTTTCTCTGCATTTAAAATTAGATTTTAGTCTCAATCTCTTTAGATTTGCCAGAAATACTGGAAAACTTCATCCAACAAAGAACAGGAGCTGCACAGGAGAGGCTGAAAGAATTGCTGCTCAAGTTCTCCACAAAAGGAAAACAGAAAGCCTGTTGTTATTTTTGCCTCCCAACAGGGAAAGAAATGCTTCAAACATACTTTTCTTTTAAAGTTATGGGACAAGATGGTTAGTATCTGTACCTCTAGTGACCTGAAACAATGTGAGGAAGGCAGGATTCATTGGGTCACGTGGATATTTTAGTCCTCTGTGGTTTAGTTTGGTCACTATTAAAAGAGGACAGGCTACAGAATATTGCCAGCATGAAACAGCCCCGGGAGTTGTTTCAGCTGCTTTTAAAGGTAACTCAAGCCTGAACACCTGAATATTATTTAACAGTTGCCCCAAGTAGCATGTGTTTCAGTGGCATAACCTAAGGGTCACAAACAAGGCAGTTCCGAAGTGAAGCTGTGTCACAAAATATGTTCAGAAAGACAGTCCTGAAGGCTTAAATTACCTAGTGCTTGTCCATAACAGTGACCTCTGAGAGGAGTTATGTGTGATGATACCATGGTAGATGGCTATAGCCATTCAGTGAGGCACTTCTGCATCGATGATAGAGAACATCAAAGAGTTTCTTGCAGCTCTCAAGGTCTTTGTAGAGCAGATGTGAATTTTCAGACAGTCTGTTTAGTTTAGTAACCTCAGCACATATTTCACGTAATCATTCCTTGACTGGCTTTTAGCTCCGCTCAGCTAATTTAAACTGCTACAGTTTAAGGGCACATCCTTAAAGTCTTCATTAAATAAGAAGGCTGCTAGCTGAGGATCTGGAGCTAGCAGATACATTGTCCTAATTAGCAAGTGAGAAAATTTTTAAAATCTAATTAACCCCTTTGCATCCGCTACTGCAGCTGATCAGCTCACTGTGAACAAATAAGATTTTGGCAAAATGCTGTAGGCAGAAAAGTTGTCAGTGTGTGTGTAGATGTGCATCATATTTTTGGGGAGAGGAGTGAGCTGCTCATGTGTGCTGATTCCACTTAATGTATGGCTGGTTACTGTTACCTTGTAGAATCTTTAAAAACAAACCCCCCACCAAACTACTGACTTTTAAAGCCATTATTTCAATACAAGTGTCATTAGTTTGTTAATTTGCATATGAAGCACAGTCATGGCTGTAACTGCACCGTACACCGGTATCTAAGTGGACAGCTTCGTAGCTCTAGGTCACTCGTTCTGCTGCTTCTCTCTGAACATGCCATTTTTACTAAGTTTCTGGTGTAATTCCAGACCATGCAGTCTTAGCCATAAATATTTGACCAAGTGAGCATTGTAAAGCAAATGTTTTAAATCCTCAGAGTTTCCTGTTGTTATTTTAAAATGCATATATTTCCACCTACCTAGCTGTGTAGTAAATAAAACACGTTCATAAAATATCACTCTAATTTTACAAAAATGGTCTGCAGAGATAATGATGTATTGAATGTTCTTTTATATAGACCAGTCTTATAGTGGGGTGGGCTGACATCATACTGGATGTCTGATGTGTACAAGCTGATATCAAGATCAAACTCCAGAGAAATCTTTTTCCAGTGTTTTTCAGTTTTGGCAAGGCTTTGTGATTTCTTCCCATTATCTGTCATTCAAACATTAGTATTACAGAAAAGTACATGATTTTTGTGAGGTTTAGGCCAAGCTCTTCTTGCATGGAAGAACTTCCACGTGGCCTGCTTCCTGACTATTGAAGCCTAAATGACTCCATGTAGGCATTCAAGTCTGGTGAAGTGCTCCCAGCATGATGAAGGGATGGGAGCATCTCTTGTATGAGGAAAAGCAAATAGAGCTGAAACTATTAAACTATTCAGCCTAATGAAGAAAAAAATGGAGCCAGGTGAGTTCCCCTAGGACAACTTGATAAAGCCAGTAATTTCAGGTGGAATCATAACTCTGGTTGAAATGTCAGCAGAGCCCTGAGACTAGCATTCTTCTCAGAAGGTCAGAGGATCACTAATGAAAATGGCCGATACCTTCATTTTGTCTGAAAAATATTTTTACTGATAGCACGAGTCATTAATGTCCTCTAGATCATTGGCTAATGACCCTCAAAGGGAAGGAGAGTGAGACTTCAGTGAAACACAAATGCAATTTAATTTTGAAGTTGAAAGTCTTAGTTTAAGAGATGTGGCATGATCACACTGTTGTTGTTACTCTTGCAGCTGTTTCTGATGCATTTATTTCTTTTCCTGTCCAAAATGTCTGTGAAGTTTTTCTAATACATGAAAAATGTTTTCCCCAGCCCTCAAGAGTAGTTGTAAGCAGAACATATGAGACACATAAAGCAAGGTCATACTTGCTGGATATTTTTTGAATATAGCTTTGGGAAGGTAAAAAGCAGTATTACTTTAGCTTCTCTGTGAAAAGCTAAAATTTTTGCAGAGTAAACTTTCATTTTGGAGAACAATAAACAAGAGCAAGTGCATGCCTTCATGAAAGACTGGACTTCTGTGTTACATAGAACATTTTATATAGAATAGCCTTACAACAGAATTTATTTGAACAGTAATGTTTTGGTCATGGTGCCTGTTCAGTGATAAATCTGTAGACCTCTGTTACTTTGTCCTGAAGGTACAAGAATTCATTTTAATTTTTTTAGAAAGCTAAAGCACAACAGGATGAAAGTATTACGCTACAAAAAAGAACACAATTTCACATTACTAGTGCAGAAACACTTCTAAAAATTCTGTTTTAACAAGGGTCTCTTCCACTTTGCAACAGAAGTTTTTTAAAGTGGAGTTGGCTTTTGGGCCAGCCAACCTCTCAGCTGTGATAATATGATTGTTCAGTGGTTGCGTATATAACTTCAACCTTCAATCTATATTCGGTATGAATGTTTCTTGTGCCAGACTTCTTCAAAAGAATTAACCTACTCTGATTTACACTTGAGATTACAGCTGAGATTCTGGCCTTTGCCTTTTGACATAGAAGTTAATAAGAAACCAGAATAAGGAAAGTGACTTCTGAGCAGCTCTGCAAAAAAGTGGAATGTTGAATTTTTTTTAAACAAACATGGTAGATATTTTGTATATACTACTTCTGGTTTCTATACATAAAAATAACAATCAATTAGCCATTGAGGTACACTTGAATATTTACTGGTTTAGTGTTTAAAAGTTCTGTTTCAATACTTGGGATAGTTTTTACAAGCCAGTGTCACTGAGCAGTAGATCTGAGCAAGTAATTCAGTGACTAAATTATTCACTACGCACAGCTAGTCAAAACATCCAAAAGGGAGTTATTTTTCTTTCTTAATTGTTTTGTTGCTTTCCTTCAGGGGATTTTTTTTTAAAAAATTGTATTCATGTGTTAGTTGCTGTTCATATCCTCTGCTCTGTGTTCAAAATTTAGTTTTGGATGTTGTGTTTTATCAAGTGATCTGTTATGACTGTTTAAATGAATAATTGTTATGCTTAGAATCATAGAATTGCCTAAGTTTGGAAGGGACCTTTCAGGTCATCTAGTTCAACCATCAACCTAACACTGACAAAACCCATCACTATGCTTGATGTACATTTCAGCTTAGGTTTAGCGTAACAGTAGCAAATAATGAACTCAATAAATTTTAGGAACTCTGTTGCTGAACCATAAAAAACCCCCTCTGAGCTATATGATCAGACCCTATAGCTAAATCCATTCATGCCATTACTATAGCTGTAAGACATATTTCCTTTGTCTCATGCTTATGCCAATGCAGATAGGAAATAATGATTAATACTCGTGTGTGTGTACATTCATTGACCAGATAATGCATGGTTCTCTTGGCTGCTTTAGTGGGACCTTGGCAAAACAATTGCCAGCTCTGCAGTACGAATCCCTTTAATATCATGCAGGCCAGTTTTAGTGGGAATATGAAAGTATGAGCCCTACTTTTTTTTGCTTCCCCTTCTATCAGAATGACTTATGTTCACTTGTGACTGAAATTATAAAGGGACAAAAGCTCTGCCAGTATTATTTAACTGTTAAAATTTGATCAAAGGCTTGAGGAAAGTGTGCTCTTCTCCCAGCTCTATGGGGACATAAAAAGACCTGGGGCTGCTGCTCAACTGTGTTTTGCATCAAGTCTTTTGAAGTCTGTGGTCTCTCTGGAGGGATAAAGCCCCTTTTTTTGCCAAAGCTGGGGCTGTCGTGATAGCAAACCCACCTTCTTTCTCTGCTCCTGAGCAGATGGTGCCTGGGAGGAAATTGCAGTGATGGTGCAGGGCTGGGACACCATTGAGCTCTTCTCCTGCTCCTCTTGGTGACACCATATCTAAAAGCAGCTTATGGCCAAACTGATGGAGATGTCATGCTTTATCTTTCAAAATTGTGTTACACCCAGCACCCAAGGACCAAAAGACAGATTTTTAAACTTTTGTTTGGTTTAAGGCTATTAATGCATGGAGATAAAAAAAAAAAAAAAAAAAAAACCCCACAAACCTGTACAGAAGGACTTTGTATATGCATTACTGTGTGCTCAGGGTGTCTTCCTTGCTATACGTAAACATGAGTTACTTTCTAAATATGTCCTGACTTAGTGAAACCAGTCACTGTTCTGAAGTGATGCACGTGCCCCATGGCACTTTGTTTATTTAGATCTTGTAAGAAAAACCATGTGCTTGACTGAAACATATTAAAATGATTTTTTCACTTCAAGTGAAGACAGTGAGGTTGTTCTAAAAGGAATTAAGATATTGAACTAAACAGTTCGTCAGCACTTAATGACACATTAAAATTTCTGCTCATAATGCAGTGCCTGTCTATCCCAGTTCAGGCTAGAGTTTCTCAAGTATCCTTTTATTGGATTCTGCTCTACATCAAGGGTAGTGGGTATTTTTATTATTTTTTTTTCTGTGGACTTAAGGCATATTCTTAAACGGCAAAATACCAGCATGTAGAGCCAAAATAGAGAGGAAAATCTTTGTACTTCTTATCATCAGATTATGAAATGAGAAGATTACTATTTGTGGAACTTTCCTTATGATTAAATGTCAAAATAGACAGTTTCTGACATACAGTGCTCCTTCAGTAAGAAAAAAAAAGTTTTGAAGAACACTGTGTTCAGAACATGTTTCCTTGAAAATTCTTATGTGTAGGAGCCACAAACAACAACAAAAAAGCCACCAGCAACCAATTTCTTATTGGATGTAAGTCGGTAAGATGTCTTTGGGGTCAGGAAGTCATGTTGTTTCATGCCAGCTAAGAAAGCTGCTCAAGATAAATTCAAACTACCATTGCATTTCATTTTGGCACCCAAGTGAAATTTGTTAGGTATAGACTGCTTATAAAGATAAGTGTACTCTGTAGCTTATGGCTTCTGCACTTATCTTCAGGTTTTTATCTCTGAAAGCTGTGACATGTTTGGCAAGAAGCAATGCTCCTACATTCCTCTGAAGGTGCAACCAGGTATAGAGTTCTCCCTCATGTCTTCTCTTGTAGTCATTTAACAGTACATGACAGCTCTACTGGTGCCTGCTTAAAGGAAGCTCTGCTGGGACTCGCTGATGTAATTTTTGTATGTACAGGATTAAAATACTTTTATGATATTTTAGTACCAAATGTGCTTTGCAAGTTGTGAGAATTTTTTTTTATAAACCAGAACTTAGCAGAAAATTTATTATGTGGGACTCAAGACGGTGCTAAGTGGAGCTCTGCATATATTATGGTTTTACTTGTTGAACAATTTCTGATTGTAGGAAGGATTTAACAACAGGATGTTTCCCATGAAGATTATATGCTTATTAGTTACCCCTTTTGTTGTGCTTATTTACAAGATACTTGATCTGTAGCTTCTCTCTGCTCTGTAGTTGCTTGAGTAGATGGTTTGTTATGGTCAGTAGAATAAAGTCATATAATGAGAATGCTAAAGATCATAGTCTCTGGTGTGATTTAAACAGCAGAGTGGAAACCTTTGCTTGTGTTTTTGACGTCTCAATTTTAATGCTTCTTGACCCTAAACAAAATTCCAGGATAATTTTTCATTCCAGGAGATAATGTAATAATATTGGCCCCAAAAAAAGGTCCAGTTCATTGAAAATGAGATACAATTTCAATCTTAAATGTTTCTCATGTATTCCTTGCCTGGGAGGCAGCTTAGTTTTACTACAGAAAGATCTCGAGCCTGGAAGGGATTCTACAGCAAGAAAAGGGCACATCGGTAGATAGGTTCATATCATCTATGAAATTTATGATGAAGTTCATGTTCTACATATTAGATAGATGATGATGGCCAAACTGTTCATATCAAGAAATAAATGAAGATAACTGGCGTGGTCAGGAAGGAAAGTGGAGACAATGGGAGAAAGAAGTGGGGAAAACCTCCTGTAGTTGGATAGAGCGTGCTAAGGAATATACCAGGAAGCTGAAAAGATGATATAGGGTTTTTTCTGTACACTGAAGACCTATCACTTGAGCTATGATCCTATTAGTGTTTATGAAAACCCCACATCTCTAAGTGTTGTTTTCCTTTATTAGGAGTGGGAGTGGCTGAAGGAATGAATATGTAAAACTAGCTTTACAGGAAACTGATATATTGTTTTTCTGGATGGTGCTCCTTCACCTTGTTTTTTGTTAAATGAAAGCCCCAGTATGGGACTGGGGAGGACTCTGATTAAGCATAATCATATGTTTTCTCCAGTATCGAAGACAGGATTTTTTTTCTGCTCTTGTTTTACACTGTCTGAAGTATGCATGGATATGGGAATTACAAAACCTGTAATTCACACATAAGAAGGGGGAGTTCCTCAACAGCACAAATGGTTTCAGAGGCTTGAACAGCAGGGAGCAGAATCAAAATTGTTACATGCTAATTGGACAAGCTGGAAGTTCCTGGGATTTGCAAGTGGATCATTTGAAAATGCATGGGGTGATAATTGAAGGAGAATTAACAATTTGGGTAGAATAGTACCTGGTGTTGATATTGGAAGAATAGGAGATATTATTTTATGAATTTTTTGTGATAGCTGTATCCATAAAAACTATGTTATTGACTAACCTGTGTATAAACTGCTTTTGGTTTTATATCACCTGCAGAAGAAATGCTAAGCAATGTGCTTTTCCCCTTGTTCAGCTACATGGCTGTATAAAAGGCTTTGTACAAAAGAACCTAGCAAGTTGAAGTTGGGTTGTTTTTTCCCCTACTACGTTTCTTTCTTATTCTTTTGCAGAACACTGACAAACTATAGGACATTGTAGTCTTAAGAGGCTCTTGTGCTCGTAACTTCTAGAAGGTCTGTTGCTTTATTCACAGAATCACAAAATCACAGAATCTTAGTGGTTGGAAGGGACCTTTGAGATAGAGTCCAACCATATTAAAAAAAAAAAAAAAAACACAAAAACAACAACAAAAAACCTTAAAAAAAAAAAAACCACCACCACCACCCCAGAAAACCCCAAAAAACCCATAAAACCCACACACAAGAAAAAGCACCCAGCAACTAAACCCCATACCCACACCCCACCACAAACCAATAATCTTGGTCTCTAGAGCATGCCCCGAAGAGCCATGTCTACACGTTTCTTAAATACCTCCAGGGACGGTGACTCCACCACCTCCCCAGGCAGGCTGTTCCAGTGCCTGATCACTCTTTCAGTAAAGTAATTCTTCCTGATATCTAATCTAAATCTCCCTTGCTGCAGCTTCAGACCATTCCCTCTGGTCCTGTCATTATTGCCCTGGGAGAAGAGGCCAACCCCCACCTCTCTACAGTTT
>BJBW01010711.1:0-34057 GCA_004320125.1 Scolopax mira
AGGAGGAGGAGGAGGAGGAGGCGGCGGGACGGGTCTGCGGGGCGGCCCCGGGGGGCGTCGGGCCTGAGGCTTTGTCAACAAGGGCTGTGATTCCTCCCGAGCCGGGAAGGGGCCGGTCGGGAGGCGGAAGGGGGGAGTCGGGGTGTTTTCGTGGTAATTCTGGCTCCGGGGAGCAGCGCGGGGCTCTGGGGATGTGAAAATCGGCAGCTGAGCCGGGAGGGCATGTGCTGGCAGCGTCGCTTTCCCATGTGTCATTTCCTGGCTGTGACAGCACTGCTGAAGTTAATTATACACAAAATTCAGAACAAGGCTTTTCCTGACCCGTCTTGTTTCCATTCTTAAAAAAAAAAAAACCAACCAAAAAACAACAACCCCTCACTGTAGCATGTTTTGGGCATAGCAGTTTCCCGTTGTTATTCTGCTTATTCTGATCTTACTCCTTGCAGGAGTTGGGGTAGGGGCTCAGCTGGGTTAAAGGCTCTTGCACTTTAATCTTTGCAATGTGCCACGTGTTGCCAGAGCAACCGTGGCTTTATTGGAGAGCAAAAATGGTGACCCAACCTATCTGTCATCTCCTTACAGTCCACGGAAGCTTTGGAATTCATGAAACGGGACCTGGCTGAGTTCACCCAAGTAGTGCAGCACGACACGGCCTGCACCATCGCCGCCACGGCCAGCGTGGTGAAGGACAAGCTGGCAGTGAGTACAGGAGTGAGAGAGCTGGGGTCCTTCTGCAGAAACCAAAGCGGGGGGTGAACAGGAGGGCCCTGCCTCTGAGGGAACAAACCCCAGAGGCTGCCCAGGGAGGGTGTGGAGTCCCCTTCTCTGGAGATCTTCAAGCCCTGCTTGGATGCCATCCTGAGTGATGTGCTCTGGGCAACCCTGCTTCGGCAGGGCAGTTGGAATGGATGATCTCTAGAAGGTCCCTTCCAACTCTGACAGTTCCATGATAACCAGGAGCTTCAGGTGTCAGACTTTCTCCCAGTCTGGTTTCGTGCCGAGCACTGTGTGGGCTTTCCTTGCTGTGGTGGCGAGGAACCTCTGGAGATGAGCAGAGACAAGTTCCTTATGCTTTCTCTCTCCCAGTGTCACAGATGACATCAGATCTCTGCACAAGCTGTCAGCACAGTCCAACCCCCAATCCAGCCAGTCCCCAAACCTGGCTGTGTCCTTCCCCCCAAACCTAGGCTTGGTTCCCCACAAACCTGTGACAAGGCCTCACCGCCACCTGAGGCTAGTGCCTGCCACCACACCCTTCTCCTAGCCCAGCCCTGACCACGAAGCTGCCTCATTAGCACTTTTTTGAAGGCAGAGAAATCCTTCTTTAAAGAAACCTCTCCAGCAAAGACTGAGACTTGTTCTACTGATGCGTGCCCTGTGACTTACACTGCGCTGCTTTTTCTCTTCAAGAGGACAGAAGGTTCCTCAGGCGCAACTGAAAAGGTGAGGAAAGGGCTCTCTGACTTCCTGGGTGTCATCTCGGACACATTTGCTCCCTCTCCGGATAAGACCATTGACTGTGATGTCATCACCCTGATGGCAACCCCCACAGGTACCACAGAGCCCTATGACAGTGCCAAGGTGAGTGCTGTGTTTCCTGGAGCTTCTCTTTGGGATGTGGAATCCTGAGCCCTGTCTTTTTGGGGCTCTGCTGATGGCCCTGCTCTCTCTGTCTCTTCCAGGCTCGACTCTACAGCCTCCAGTCAGACCCGGCCACCTACTGCAACGAACCTGATGGTACGGGGAGGGCTTGGTGGTGCTGCTGGGCAAAGCTGGCCCCTGCCTGGGGTCTGGGGGGTGCCCTGAATTGCCCGGAGCCTTTGGCCAGCGGGGCTGCTGGCCTGGCTGTCCATGGGGTCACTGTTTATGGAGAGCAGATCTCTCTGTTGCACCAGGGACAAGCTTAGACCAAGAGTTTGCTGGGCTTAAACTGCTGCTACAGCTGGCACCGTGTGACCTTGTGCTGGCAGGGGAGCTGCTACCTGGGGTGGGCTCAGAGACCCATGTCTCCCTCCTCCTTTGCCCCTCGTTCACCCCAGCTGGTCTGGTCTGTAGCATCTTTCCAATGAAACTTTGTTTGTAACAAAGACTGTTATCTTTCTGCTTGTCCTGTACAGGCCCTGCTGAGCTTCTCGAGGGCTGGCTCTCCCAGTTTAACCTGGAGGAGAAGAAAGGGGAGATCGCAGAGCTCCTGGCAACCAGCCCTTCCATCCGGGCTCTCTACACCAAAATGGTACGGCCCTGCCTGGCTCCTGCAGTGGGCAAGTTCTGACTTGGGGTGTGGTGCAGGGAAGCTCTGAGCTGCTTGGGCCCTGGAGTTTGTGTTAGAAAGGATTGTGGTTGCATGGTAAACTGGCAGATGGATATTTGGCAGCATAGTGTGTTCTTCTTCCCTGCTTGTTTGTCACTGGAACAGAAGTTCCTCTGTCGCTGGCTGATGTGTGTCTGAGCATCTGCTGGTGCCAAATCTGTGCAGCTGAAAACGCAGGTGCCTCACGCAGGTTCTGAGGGTAGCTGCAAGGCTCAGGAGAGGAGAGAGGAGCCAGGCAGCAACCACAGCCCTTCCCCCTGCAGTGACTCCTCGTGTTTTCTGTGTCACTCCCAGGTCCCTGTGGCTGTTTCCCATTCGGAATTCTGGCAGCGCTACTTCTATAAAGTGCATCGCCTGGAGCAGGTGGGTCGGGAGGTGGGTGTCTCCCCAGCGGGTGGGCACTGCAGCCAAGGAGCTCTATAATTCAGACCAAAGATATTTCTCTTGGAAAAGCAGGGATCTGGGCTGCCTAGTCTGTGACCTTGTTGTCACTTGACACTGCAATGCCTTGGGGAGGGAGGGACAGGGGACATGAGTGGCTGCTGACGCTGAATTCCTGCTGAATTCCCCGCAGGATGAAGCCAGGAGGGAGGCTCTGAAGCAGCGAGCAGACCAGAGCATTCACCAAGAGGAGCCGGGCTGGGAAGAAGAGGAAGGTGGGTCAGAGGGTGGGGGATCTGCGGGAGGGCCCGTGCAGGTCTCAAGTTAGAGAGGGTGGTGGTTCCTCCTTGCTCCCACAAATCCAGCTCCCAGCCCAGCTGCAGCCAACCCCGCTGCACCGTCAGCTGCTGCTTGTTGAAACATCTCTCGCTTCTCTTCTGCCTTCCTACAGAGGAGTTCTTGGGGATGTCACCCCTGCCTTGTGCAAACGTGAAATTACCAGAAGCAGCAGAGAAAGAATCTGCCCCTGCAACCCTGGAGGGAAATCACCCCACTGCTCCCAAGGGACCCTCAGAGGAAAGCTGGGCCGTCCTCCCTCCAGAGCCAGCTCCAGTAGAGGGGAGCCCCTCTGAGAGCAGTGAGAGCATCTCCCTTGTGACTCAGATTGCAAACCCTGCCTCTGTGCCTGCTGCACAGCTACAGACTGGAGTGCAACCAGCCGGGGCTGGAGACCCCTCCCAGAAGCTGCTGGAGGCCACCTCAGAAGAGCAGAGCTCCCTGCCAAAGCCCCCAGAACCTGTTCGTCCTTCTGCACCTACATCCTCAGAGCATCCGGCTGTTACAGAGCTCAAAGAGTTGGAGAGCAAAGCCCAGGGCAGGACAGAGACTCTGAAAGAGGAAGGACCAACAGATCTACGTGTCTTTGAGCTGAACTCAGACAGTGGGAAATCCACCCCCTCCAACAATGGCAAGAAAGGTGTGTCTTTGGGACCAGCACAGGGCCTGGAAACCTTCAGCTGGGGGTGGTGGCTTTTGGGGAAAGGGTTCTGGTTTTGGGAGGATGGAAAAGGAGAAAAGGGCTTTTGCCAAAATCACCCAGGAAGGTTAGATCCAATGATTGGCTGAACTGAAACTGAATCCTGATGTTGTTGGGCAGGGTCAAGTGGGTCACATCAGTTGGTGACAGTCTCCTCTTAGAAGGCCTGAGCCCTGTTCCTTGTGCTCCCTCAAGAAGAATGGAGGGTGAGACTCTTCCAGGACCCTGAGGAAGGACATTTTGCAGCTCTGGCTGACCATATTTACAAATATTTAATTGCAGGGGATTCTGCCTTCAGCAGAGCCTGCTTCGGGTCTCCCAGAGCAGTGGGTACGGTGGTTATAGGATTATAAAGCCACTGGAAGTGACCCAAGATGCAGCAAGGTGCCCACGTACCATGAACTGGGTTTGGGTTGAGCAGGAGGAAATTGGAGAGCAAATCAGAAGTCTGGGAGCTGAACAGGGTGGGCCTTTGGTCTGTAGGAAACATGGTGTTTCTTTCCCTCTGCGTGTCACCCCTAGGAGTGTCCCAGCTGCTCTTCTGCCCCGGGAGGTTGTTCTTTCTGTTGGGGACTGTGACAGTCCCCATATCTAAGTCCTTGTTCTCCCAGGCCAGAGGAGAAGACCTCGCTGCAAGTTCAGTCCATCCTGTCTCAGAGCAACAGCCTGCTCTTGGGGACGGGGGAGGATTTTTCTCCTGGGACAGGCTGTGCTAGATCCGAGCCTCATTAATGCCAGGGCTTTGTGGGCCTTGCTCAGGCAGCTGGAGAGCTGTGTATCTGGAGAGCACAAGCAGCTCTGATGCCTTGGTGATGTCTGTGGTTACAGGCTCCAGCACGGACATCAGTGAGGACTGGGAAAAGGACTTTGATTTGGACATGACTGAAGAGGAGGTGCAGCTGGCGCTCTCGAAGGTGGAAGTGTCTGGGGAGGTGAGTGGAGGGGAGGTGCAGGAAGATGGCTCCCAGAAACCATCAGTGACTCCCCGGGGTGATGCTGCCTGAGCTCTGCTGTTGCTGGGTGCTTCCCCCGAGGGAGACTGCAGCACCTCAGAGCTTTCTCCTCAGCTTTTCTCCTCTGCTTCCAGCCCCTTATAGCACGTCACATTGAGACGTGGCTACTGCTGGCCTGGAAGGGCCAAGAGCTGGTGGCAGGAGGCTCCTCAAAGGCTTGACTTGCCCTTTGAGGACATGGGCGTAGGTTGGGATCTCGCTGTGGGAGTCACAGGTGTTGGCTGGAGCAGAGAGTGGCTCTTAAAGAGGGGATGAGTGTGCAGGTTCCCCAGGGGAACCAGAGCAAGCAAATCCCTGTTGTGAGGGTGTGGGAGCACCAGGATGTGTCAGGCTCTGTGCTGGCTCAGGTGCCGTGGGCAGGAGCATCTGTTGACAGATGTCTGTTGAGTTACAGAGTAAACTGAGGGATGTTTCTCTTGTTTGCAGCTGGAAGATGAAGAGTGGGAAGACTGGGAATAAAGCGACGGCTTCCAGTGTGTGTCACAGGCTCATTTCCACCATCGAAAGTGAATTAAATCACAGACTGGCTGTTCCTTTGTGTGTAACTGTGCTGGGGATTGCAGTTCCAGGCTGGAGGAGTTTCATTCCTGCTATAAATCCTGTGGGTAACTCGAGTGACCCCTTCAGACCTGGAAGAGGAGGAGGAGGAGGAGGAAGCAGGAGGTCACTCGTACACGTAGCTGCTAGGGAGCCCATCTTCTCAGTACGTCCTAGAGACTGGCCAGGCCCAAACTGACTGCCCCAAAAGCGTGGGGTCGAGGCAGATGCGATGCAGTGAGGGGGTTCCCGGGGCCAGCTGGGCACTCGGCCACCTGGCAGGATCTCTCGGTGCCACTGGGCTACCAGCTGGCTGATTGTTTGCTCCTGTGCGTGCGCGTCGTCTGTGGCCCAGCAGTGCAAAGGCTCTTGGACTCCAGCTGTGCCTCTTCACTTGCCACTCCGTGCTGCTCTGCTGGCCAGGCTGTCCCTGGAGAAAGCCCCCGTGCAGGGAGCAGCCAGGGGGCTGGAGATGCTGCAGTAGAAGCCCTTCCTGCTCTTCCCTCATTGCTGCAAAGAAAGGCAGTCGGCTTGTGGCTCTGGCCCAGAGCTGGGCCACCTTGGAAGGAGCCAAACCCCCTGCCAAACCCTGAGCTTCTGCCTGGCTTTTCCTCTTGGAAGCTTTTTCTAATGGAATCTCTCGTTTCCTCAAAGAACCAAGACCTGTGGCTTCCCCCTTCGCAGCTGCACTGCCTCCCTCCGCTGGGCTTTGTGTACTTCAATTTCCCAAGCAAAAATACTTGTGGCTTGCTCTTATTTGAGCCCTTCCGGGCTGGCAGTGACTGGGGCCTCCTGGGGGGCAGAACCCCCTCCCTTTGTGGTGCCCAGTTCAGCCCTTGAGAAGCCCCAGTGACTACTTTAACCTCTGCCTTGGCACTGAGGCTCAGCCCTTCCCTCTCCCAGCCCCGGTGGTACCTGCTGCCTGAGGCTGTGTGTCTGTCCACTAACCTGTCCCTTCGTGTCCCACCCATGGCCACCAAGGTCACAGGCCTGGCTGTGCTCACTGGTTCCTTCCCCAAAGCCCCCAGTGACTGCTTGTAATTGCTTCCTCTGGACCCAAATGCCTCTCTTTTGGGGGCGTTTCCCTTCTAATGGCACAGAAGCTCCTTGGTTGATGTTGCTAATTAGAGCTGTCCTAAAGGGACGGAGCCCTCGCTGCTGTCTCTGGCCTTTGGGGTAGAGGTTTTGTACTCACTACCCTTGTCCTTCTGTCCCTTCCAGAGCTGCTTGGTGGGACCTGGGGGTTTCCTTCTGGGTTTGGATAGCATTAACCTTGGGGCACTTGGAAGAATTGGGGGGTTGGGGTGGGTTTTTTTGCCCCCAACGTTGGGGAGATCCCCAAATGCAGCTGACCCCACAGGTGGCTTGGTGGCAGTGGTGACTTCAGGCACTTACATGAGAGTCTGTCTGTCCTGCCAAGGCCACGAGGGCTGGGGACTGAGCCTCAGCTCTCCTCCCATGTGGTGTGGTGGGTCCTGCAGAGCCTCTGGGATGTGCTGCCTGCCCTGCCCTGGGCTCAAATTTGGCTGTAGCAGGAAAACCTCTTGTGGGGAGGTGACAGTGGTGGGGGTGTCAGGGGCTGTGGTCCCTTGGGGTTTGGTGGTCGGAGTTGTGTCTGGGTCCCTGGGCCCTCACAGAGCTCCGAGGGTGCAGTGTCACCTGTGTCACTGCTTTTCTTTGGGTTTGGTTTTTTGGGTTTGGTTTTGTTGTGGTTTTTTTTTTAATTCTTCAGTCAAATTAACCGTTTGGTTGTCTGTGCAATATTCTCTGTTCTGAACTATTCCCCGTCTCCCGGAGCTTTTTTTTTTTCTAGCTGGGGTGAGAAACCAGGAACAATTCTAACAGCTGGTAGTTTTGTAACGATGACTTTCTCGGAACCTTTTACAGACTTGTGGATAACAGCGATTAAAGGAATTCTACAGAGTCTCTGCCTGTGCCAGGTGGTCTCATTTCCTGCGCCCGTGGGATGGGGGTCCAGCTTTACATTTCCCTTTCCTCCCAGTTTGTTTAACTGGGGAAGGAGGACCTGGGCTGCTCGGAGCCCGTTTCTGCCCCTGTTCCCCAGCGCTGGTGGCCTAGGGCTTCGAGTGAGCTGATAAAAATTCTATTCTATTAAAAAAACAAAAATAATGCCCGAGTACAATTCAGGCCTCGTCTCTGGCCCAGCACCCCGAGCCTGGCTAGACGTCCTCCAAATTTATCATCACTTTAGAAACAAAATGCTCTATTGGGGGAGAGCAGGAGCGAGTCCTTCTCAGGGGTTGGTCAGCCACGGGTGGCTGCTCACCCCCTCGATGGAGGGTCTCAGGGTCATGTCTGGTTCCAGGAGCGTTTCCAGAAGGTTCTGGCACTCCTTGGAGATGCCCAGGTGCCCGGGGACGGAGACTCCTTTCTGCTGCTGGTGCAGCATCTTGGGGATGTCGGTGTCGTCGAAGGGCAGGCGGGCGCAGAGCAGGACGTAGAGGAGGACGCCCATGCTCCAGACGTCGCCCTTGCGGCTGTCGTGGGGCTGGCCCTGCAGCACCTCGGGGGCCGCGTAGGCTGTGCTGCCACAGAAGGTCCAGCTCAGCTCCCGGCCCTCCCTGGGGAGCGCTTTGGCGAAGCCAAAATCCGTCAACTTCAAGGTGGGACCCTGCAGGAGGGCGTTCTCGCACTTGAGGTCGCGGTGGGCCACCCCGCAGCCGTGGCAGTACCTCATGGCCTCCACCAGCTGGAGGAACAAGGCCCTGGCCTGGCGCTCGGGCAGGGGCCCCTCGCGGAGCACGTAGTCAAAGATGTCCCCGTCCTCCGCCAGCTCCATCACCAGGCAGATCTTCCCCTCCGCCGACTCCAGCATCTCGTGGACGCGGATGATGTTCCTGTGCTCCAAGCGCGTGACGATCTGGAGCTCGCGGGGCAGGAATCGGTGGATGAACTCTGCCGAGAGAGGGAAGGGGGGCAGGTTTGGGCACGGGGGTGTCCCCGAGCTCCTGCCTCCTTCTGGGACAGGGCAGAGGGAGGGAAGGTCGTTCCCTGGTTCCTTCATTGTCCCGGCATCATTCCCTGAGAGCTGCTCCTCACCGGGGGGATGCTGGGCTCCACCTGCACTTTGCCATCCTTGTGGTGGGAGAGGTGGTCACCTAAACACGTCCCTAACCCTTGGGGTCACGGCCCCTGGGCTGCTCTGCTGCACCCCAGTGGGAAACCACTAGCCATTGTGGGCAACCAGTTTCCTGCTGGGAATTAAAACCCCCCGAGGAGGGAAGGTGTCTCAGCCCAGAGCCCTTTTGGTGTCACCTCTTACCTTCTGGCATTTCCCTCTTATCAATTATTTTAATTGCCACCTTCTTCTGGTGCTTTTTGGAAAAGGCCTCCTTCACTTTGGAGTAGGTGCCCTCCCCGATGGTCCTGCCCAGCTGGTAGCCGTTGGCAAGCAAAAAACCCTCCATGTCCTCCTCATGCCGCCCAGGACGCCTCCCTCCCTCGGGTCACCCCGCAGTGACCCCGCTACAGCATTTGGGCACCCAGGGGCACCCGCAGCACCCCGGGGGGGGACACAAAGGGACCTTTTATAGCCCGGGGGGGCTATTGTGATGCAGCCGAGGCGGTGTCAGTCGGGTGACGGATGCACAGTGGGGTGGGGGAGAGGCCAGGACACCCTTTCGGTGAGTGGGGGCTCTTGGGGTGGGTGCTGCTGGTTACGGGGTTGGTTGGGATCCCCCTGTGTGTGTGTGTGTGTCCCCCGTTTTCCTGCCGTTGCTGGGGAAGGGGGGGTGTTGGCCCGGCTCACCCCCCCCTGCTCCTCTCCGGGCAGACCCATCCAGGGCTCGGACATGAGCTCCCAGCAGACACCGCAGGCGCAGAGGTTCCCCATCGAGGCCGGTGACTGTCCCCGTTTGGCCGTCCCTCCCGAAACCCAGGAGCCGGCAGACGCCGAGCAGTCTGTGGGAAGGTAAAGGGGGGGGGGGGGGGGCCCCGGCNNGGGAGGGGGGGGGGGGGGGGGGCCCAGGATACCCCCGCAGGGTGCGGGGTCCAGCCCTGGCACAACCACGCTGTGTCCCCGTCACACAGAGCAGGTCCCTGCTCCGCCAAAGGCCACTTGGTTTGCTCCCAAAAGTGTCACCTGGTGACACCCTTCCTTGTTCTGGGACAGGGCTGTGGTGCCAGGACAGTGTCCTGTGATGTGCCGTGCCATGCCAGGTCAGATGATGCCATGTCATACCCTGCCATACCGTGCCATGTCATGCAATATCAGACAATGCTGTGTCATACCATGCCATACTACTCCATGCCGTGCCATATCAGACAATGCCATGCCGTGCCAAACTGGTCCATGCTGTGCCATGCCATGCTGTATATCAGGTGATGCCATGCCATGCTGTATCAGACGATGCCATGCCGAGCCATGCTGGTCCATGCCGTGCCGTGCCATGCCATGCCATATCAGATGATACCATGCCATGCCGTGCTGTGCTGTGCAGTGCTGTGGGGCTCACCCCACTCTCTCCCCACAGGCAGCTGCGGCGATGCCCCGGCAGCCACTGCCTGACGCTGCCCAACGTCCCCATTGACGTGTTCATCGCCATGGGAGGCAGCCACCGGCCTCGCACCAACTGATGGCCCCCACGCCTGCCCCGCGCCCGCCGCAGCCACCCCCGGGGCTGCAGAGCTGCGGACGACACAGATGGGTGACGGACTTTGTAATAAAAGGACATCTCGGATCGATTCCGTGCTCAAAACCCACACGTGGTGTGTCAGCCATGGAGGGTCGTGGGGTGAGAGGGGACATGGGGACGGGGGGGGGACAGAGTGCAAGGGGATGGGACCTGAGGGATGGGGCACAAGGGGATGGGACACAGGGACTGGGTGAGGAGGAGCAGGACACGAGGGGACAGGTTGCAAGGAGATAGAACACAAGGGGATGGAGCACAAGGGGATGAGACAAGGGACTGGGAGATGAGGAACAGGACATGAAGGGACAGGGTGCGAGGAGATGGGACACAAGGGGATGGGACCCAGGGACTGGGAGAGGAGCAGGACACGAGGGCTGGGACACAAGTGACCTGACAGGAGGGTCCGGGACCCCCCGCCGCCTCCCGCCCGCCCGCCCGTTAGGGGGCGCCCGAGCGCCGCGGCCCCGGCGGGAGAGAGCGGCTCCGCCCCGCCCCGCCCCCGCGGCCTGAACGGGCGGGGCGCCCTCCGCGCGCAGGAGGTTTGTCCCGTCCCGGCCGCCGTCCGCTCCCCTCGCCCTCCCTCTCTCCGGGACCGCCATATTGTGGCCGCCGCAGCTCGGAGGAGCCGCCGCCTGAGGAGCCGCGATGGGTGAGGGCGGGCTCGGTCCCGGGGCGCCCCGGCGGCGGGCGGGGGCGAGGAGAGGAAGCCGGGAGGGGAGGCTGATGTGCCCCCCCAGCCGGGCAGCGGGGACAGCCCGTCCTGGGCTTCTCTGCGCCCCTCACCGGTGCTCCGGCCGCCTCCCCTCAGCGGCGGCGGCGGGGCGGGCTGGCGGGCCGGGGGGCTGCGGGCCCGGCCGCTGAGTCATCCCGTCACCGGCACGGCGGGGCCTTCCCCGGGCACGGCCCTATCTGGCCGCGGGCCGGTGGGGGAGCCGGGGCTGGAGGTGGCTCCTCGGGGGGGACCCTGCGACCGGGGCTCCGGTAGCCAGGGAACGAGTAGCCCGGGACAGGGGCTGGGCCGCTGGAGTAAAGGGGAAGAGGGGTGTTACTGGTGGCCTGTGTCGCCCGCAGGAGCTCAGCAGCTCGGTCTCTGGGAGCAGCGCCGGGTGCTTAATGCTTTAACGTTCTATTTTGGGGGGTTGGGGACCCCCTGTGCCTCAGGCACCAGGGTAAGGAAGCCTGGAGAGGCAGCGGTGGTGGAAAGGGGCTGCTGCCATCGGAGCTTCATCCGAGTGTCCGTGGCGTACTGTCAGATCCCTGGCTCTTTGAAATTCACAAGTTTGTTTTAAGAGTTTAGAGCGGAGCTCCCGTGGGATCCTACCCAAGTGTGTGCTGTTCTGATAACCCGGCAGGGCTTCGGCTGTTGGAGCTTTTTATAAAATAAAACTTCAGTGGTGCTGACAACATAAACTTAGGGAGGCTGTCCCCGAGCAGCGTGTCGCCATGGACGGTGTCAGCAAATACATCTCCGGACACGGTGCAGGGATGGAGGGTAACGGAGGGGCTTGTTGGTATTTTCATAGCCAGGGCCACTAAATGCACTTAAAAGTTCAGAGAGGTAGCAGGTATCTCTCTCTGTTGGCTACAAATAACTCATAACTGAGTGCTGCCCTTCAAAAGGTACTTCAATAACAGCAGACTATTTTTTTTGGTCGCTTTTGATGTAGCCTGATATTGAAGCTCCTCGCTCAAGGAGGAGAGGTGGCTTTTTCTTGAGGTTTGAAGTAGTAAGACAGGGTTTGGATGCGGGAGGTGAATGGCAAAGCCAAGCCTGTAGCAGGGATATCCTCCTCTATAAACCAGAGTAAGGATCCCCTGGGAAGAAAGGATTAAGGTCTTACAAGTTTTTACCTGCAACATTGTTTTTTAACCAGACTTCCCTTCAAAACTCTTCAAAATGCTCTTTGGGGTGAGATGCTGCTTGATCAAAACGAGTTTGTCAAACTCTCCTGCCATCTTCAAACCCCTCCTGGGATGTTCCAGGCGAAGTTAGTGGCCTCAAGTCTGTGTGTGTGATGGCTGCAGCACCTTCCAGTCCAGAACGGCTTTTAAAACTTAATTTATGGCTTGAAAGGTAAAATCTTGACTGGCAACTTTGAGTTGAAAAATGTCCTGGGGCCTGTAGGTGAGTGTCTGCAAACTGCCTGTGCTCCCTGGCGCTGGGGAGGGCCATGCAAAGGAGCATCCCATCCTTCCCTGCCTCTCGTTTCTCCTTGGGGGTTTGAAGCAGGCACGTTTCTCACAGCAAAAATGTCATGCTTCCCTCGTTTGAATTATCCTCCTGCAACTTTTTTCTTAACTTTTTAAATAGTAAGACTGCTTTTTCATCGCTTTTGGTTAATAGGACTAAGTGGTGGCAGCATAAAGTCGCTACCCCTTCTTCTGCAGTGCGGGTTGAGGGGGCTGTGGTGCTCAGAAGCTGCTGTGATATTGGTCTTGCCTGGGTCCTGCAGAAATGCTCCTCAGTTTGCTCTTCATTTGCTATGCAAATGACATGTCTAAATGCCTTTGTAGTGCTATTTAGCCTGCGGAGTGGTATGTAATTAGCTCATTTCTTAATAAAACTCTTGTGGCTGATGAATTTAACTAGTTATTTGGCTCTTTTGCTCTGTTTGCTTGTGTTGGGGAGAGCAAACATGAACTTTGTAAAGGGGAACTCGATCATTAAAATAGGGTGATAGTGAAAGTACCAATTCCTTTAGCTTTAAGCCATTGTGCTCATGAGCTCCAGATAAACTCGTAGTTGCTTAGTAAATCAAACAGTACTGTTTGTTTCTGGAGCAAAGCACATGTGTGGAAGGATGAGCTTGTTGGAATTTTATAGCCCTCTGATTGTCTCTGGCTATTTCTAGTTGTTTTTAACCTCCTCTAACTCGTGGGTACAGTTTGAGTTGACTTAGTCAAAGAGTTAATCCCTGTTTTAAGAACTGTTACAAAGGGCTCTCTGACCTCAGTGAACTTGGATCAGGCCGCTCTTAAGGAAATCTGAATGTCTTAGAATTGGTAAATTGGGTTGAAGAGGACTTAAAGCCCCCCAAACCTCAGATTATTTTTTTGGGGGGGGTGAAAAGATCAGGAGGAGATAGAGTTGAAATTAAAGTTGTGCATTGAGAACTGGGCTGAGGAATAGGTGGGTTCTTCTTGCAGCAGGGCACGGGGAGCCTAAAAGGAATCCTAATGTTCTCCTGACCCCAACGAAGGACAAGTATGTGGAGCTCTGTTCGTTTTCCCCAAAGAGAATTTTTGCTTTTCCCTTCCCTCCCCTCCCCAGCCGGCCCCACCAGCGGAGCTGTTGCACATTCCAGTAGTGCTATCACATCGCTGGCTCTTGGTAGCTAAAACAGAAGGGAACGAGCCAATGGTGGCCACGGCACCAGCCGGGCAAAGAGCTGCCTGGGTAAGCGTTTTACCGGCACGGCGTGTCCTGTGCACGGCGCCCAGCCCGGGGACGGGGACAGGCTGGGGCCCAGAGAGCTCAGAGCAAGAACTTGGCTCTTCTTTGTAGTAAACACCCCAGTAACTGGTGGGAGAACAGAACAGCAGCAGAGCAAATGTGTAAAACACAACTGAGAGGGTGACAGAACTTGGCTGCTTCTCCGGGGTTTCATAGCAGCTGGGATAATTCCAGGGCTGTAGAGGAAAAGCCTTGAGTTGGTGCTTACTTGACAGGACTTGCCTTCTTATGTAGCTGTTCTGCTCCTGTAAGGACAACTGCTTAGCTTCCTTCTCCCCCTGTGGTCTCCTGAGCAAAGGAAGGGATTTTGTTAGTTTTTTTAATCACTGTAAAACTATCAAAGTGGTGTATTCAGTATAAGGATCTGTCCTCGGTTGATTTTTGGTAGCAGTTCAGAGCTGTCATTTCATACAGTGTGTACAAGTAATTAAACTGCTTTTATATATTTATTATAACCAACTTCATTTAATTTGTATTGAAGAAGTACGGATTACTTAGGCTTCTCTTTCTGTGGTTTCAACTAAAATCATAAAGTTGTCCTGGACATGCTTCTTCTAGAAGAGAACCCTCTAGAGACATTAATAGCTCTGTGTCTGTAGCTTCTGTCAGGAGGAACCTTTATGCTTTGCTTTGAAGCAAGTGCTTAAACTCAAGAATTGACTGTAGACGGGTCTATAGAGCTCTGTAAAATGCGTTACATTTTGGAGTTTTCAGAAGGATTTTTGTTTCTGCTCTCAAAGGAAAGGAATCCCTTCACACTTGGGAGAGTGAAGGAGCAGAATTCACCTAAGCACTGCTAATTATAAAGCGACACTTTTACATTTACCAGGAAACCAGCCATTAAAGCCGAAATACTCGGCCAGATGAAGAGAGAGTTTAGATTTTTTGAAACATTTCAGAAATGCTTAACAATGTTTTGTTGTCTCTTGCGTGGAATGTGTTTTTGTTCACTTCGAGCAGGGGCTTTGGTGACAGTTTGACGAAGCGAGAGGCAGATACTGGAAACGGCCGCGGTCAACTTCCGTTGGCAGTTAAAAACGGTCAACTGCTTGTCAGGCCTAAGCAGGTGACAGTGCAAAGGAGTTGTATTCAAACCTGATGTGTCCTACCTAAATGCTGAATCCAGTTTCACTGTTGGTGTGTTCCTGTGAGCTGTCTCGAGTAGCTGATGGCAGAAATGACAAGAGTTTGAGTTAACGAGTGTTCAGGCTTCTGGAGAAAGGTGGGAACAGTCGGCAGCGAGGTGTCCCCTGCCCGTGGCTGCCTCCTGTGTGGGGCCCTGGGAGGTGATTGGCATTTTCTTACAGGCCCTTCCTCCCCAGATCCAAAAATATCACAAATGCTTTGATTTTTAAAAAGAATTTATTTTTTTTTTAAAGAAATGCCTTGGTAACTGTAATTGGAGATAGCTTGACTGTCACATGTAGTTTTTAACATTGTCAGGGGAGATGACTCCAGTCTGAAACCTCTGACTTAGCACTTTGGGCTTGTTCTTCTAAAGGTAAGGTTCATTTTCCATGTGTGATCCAAACTCCTCTGATGTCTGCTCCTACTACATCAGTTTACTTCAACACTCTGCTGTTCCTGGAGGGTGTAGTGTTGAAAGCACAGCTGTCTTTCTCTGCAGGATCCCTGTTTAACAAAACACCTGCCCACCTTTCTGTCCTGGGGACTGTTCCAGGAGAGTCCCAGGTTTCCTCCTCAGTGGCAGAACCCCCTTGGCACCCTGGAGTGAGGAGGTGATTGTTGTGGATTTGATGTGGTTTGTCTCCATCTCCCTGTGACTTGGTCAGTCTGAGGAGATAGGAGGAGAGCGAGGGCAGCAAAAAGCAGTCACCATTCCTCTCTGCTGGGGGATTTTCTGGCAGGAGTGTGATGCTGTAGGAATATCTCCTGAGCTTGAGTCTGTGCAAATTCAGAGGCAAGAGGAGAAGGGGTTTTCCTTTGGGTTTTCAGGTGAGTATATGAAATGGAGAAACTTCCTACTGGGGAGGAGAAATGCAAGGAATATAGTCAGTAATGTTTGTCACATGAAACTTCTTCACATTTAAAGGGGTGTTAATTGGGTTAATTGTTAAAGGGGTGTTGTTCTTCACATTTAAAGGGGTGTTAATTGTAACTGACAAGTTCACACTAGTGCAGGGAGAAGTTAGGTTGGAAGGAGCCTTTGGAGGTCATCTGGTCCAGTGCTTGCTCAGAGCTGGGAAGGTTTGAAATGTACCCAGTGGGCACTAATTGGCAGATCAGCGCTGAGGGAGTTCATCAAGTGTATTTATTTACACTTGCATAATTCTCCTACCCTTCTCTGCTCCAAACACGCAGCTCTCAGCCTTGCTGGGCTGGCCGGGCTTTGCCTTGGGTAAGTCTTATGCCCAGTAACAGAACTGTAAGAGATACCTTATGAAGATTACCTTTGTGAAAGGGTGTTTTTGGCTTAAAAAAAGGCCTCGTCAGATCTGTCAGCGTAACCATTTCTCTGCTCTGTTGCTTCAGTCTGACTCAGCAGCACAAGTCCTGATTTAGACAAGCGAGTCCCTGCTGTGACTCAGCTTTGGCAGCTGAAAAAAGTGTTTGAAGCCAATGCTTTTTTTTTTGTAATGCAGAGAAGTGGGAAAAGCAACATCTGGAAAGAAGCAAGGTTGGGTTTCTGATCCAATAACATTAAGAAGCTGCTCTAATCTTGGTGTGGCAGCAGTGACCCCGGGATTAGTTTTTTGGCTGAACTTAGTTTATGTTGGCTTTTACACAGATGCTTATGGGATCTGAATGCTCTCCTGAGCCTTCAAACTTTCACACTGGTTTTTTCCTTTCTTTTAAGCAGCAAATACCTTCTCATCATTCAGTATATAAGGAAGAATGTGGCAACCTGTACTAATAATTCTTTGGTTTATGTGACAACTGGAGGATTTTTTTATTTCCTCAGCAAAGCTAAATGTTGCCAACAATCTCCAGCAGGAGCCAAACTTCCATCTCCCGAGGGGGTTTCCTTTGCACAAGGAATCGAGAAGCCTCATTCCTAAGTTTGTTCCTGTAGCTCTTGTAAGAGGATTCTCAGCTCACAGAACACCCAAAGTCATTCCCAGTATGAATTATTAGCTTAATAAAGCCTTGCTTTGGGTTTAATGGACCAATTTTTATTAATAGTTTGATTCCAAAGGTGTTAGCATCCAGAAATTGTTGGCGTGGGGACTCTTTAGTGTTTATGCTGAAGATGTGTTATATGATCACAGTCTCACAATGGCTTTAAAAATCCCACTTTGGCAATTTTTCTCTCTGGGGAGCCTAAGGAAGAATAACGGAGAAGTGGGTTGGTTTCATGTGGGCTTTTTGTAGTGTGAGTTTGGAGGATGTAGGCAAACAGTCTTCTAAAAGAAGCCATAAAAATGTGTTTTAACTCATTGATGCTTTGGAGTCCTGAAAGGGGTACAGTGTTGGGCTTTCAGGTGTGTTTGTTGGGCCTGGAAAGGCAGGTACTTGCTTCGTGCTCTGAAAAGACCTTGGATCATTGTGGCAACTTAGTGGTGCCTGGTTAATAGTGAGCAGAGTCACTTCTCTGATACTGGCCTTGTCTCCCTCCCTGGCGCAGGGTGATGGAGATGCCTCTGAACTCCTGTTGCTGTTTCGGTCTCAGTCCTTGTTTTTGTAGCTGGTGACATAGTGGCTTCATCAGCTGTCACCAAACTGGAGTTACTCGAGCATCTTGCCACTCACATAGCTAAGAAATATAAATTAATGCTTCTGACACTTAAGGTATGTTCCCTTTTTGGACAGTTTCTGTTTGTTTCTGGCAGGTTTTCCAGTTGTTGCTGTTTTCCTCAGGACAGAGGAATCCCTCTGAGCCAGGACTAGCAAGGGTTCCATTTTTTAGAGCCTTCCATCTGCCTGTTCTCTGAGGTGCCTGGGAAAAGCTTTACGTGGCTGCACTTTATTAAAGCAAGTCATCAAACCATGTACAAATGGATTTCAAAATTCGTCCTGTGGAGCCAGGGTTACCTGCTGTTGTGTGTTCAGGATGTAGAAATAAATCTTTATGTATGCAGGCTGATAATCCTTAGATCTACTTAATGTGTCATGTTGGCACTGAATTTAATATCTGATTTGGCATCTTGGAGCTGATCGTTGGCGGATCTGATTGGAGGTGCAGAGTTTGGATGCTCAATAAGAGAACCATTGAAATGCAAATACTGTCACTTGTTTTTTTTTCTGTGGAGCTGCTGTGAATAAAGTTCACTAACACAGGGAGGTACTTGGCTAGAAAAAGCACTGACTTTGGGAACTGTGTGAGGTCAGGGAATTCCTAGAGCAGAAGTAATATTTTGTCCAAACTCGGTCACAACTCTGTTTTAAATGGGGTCAATCTTGTGAGTCTAAGTTTACTGTTTTCTTGAGTGAACTCTGAGGTTTTGGTGGAAACAGCAGATTCTCAAGTGTTTTTCATATTTGGAACCAGTGTTAAAACTTGTAGATGTGTGGAACTGTTTGGTCTGCAGAGGTGTTGGGAAGAGGTGGGTTGAAAGCTCGGCACACTCGCTTTTCTAACACAGTACAAGCTTTTATCTTTGCAGTTTTTAATTCTGTTTCAGGGGAGGTGAATTGGACTGAAGAGGGTAAGGGGGGACTGAGCCCCTCGGTAACCAGTAGCCAGGAATGGCTGAGGAAACAGGTACTTCCAAGGGACTTCCCGTGGCCGGGTCTAATTGTCTGGTGAAAAAGGAAAAGGTGGGGATTGTACCAGGGTGATCCAAGGGATGCTGGATTTGGGGGAAACCAGGCTGTCTCTGGTGGCAGGAGGCTCAGATGGCAGGAACGAAGAATAAAGAAAGGCTTGACCCATAAGTAGCTGGACTGGCTTTTGCTGTTTTTGGAAAAGCTCCGTTGCTGTTTCCACTGGGGGAGGAGGTGCCTCATTCTAATTCTGTCCTAATTCTTGTTGTTTTCCTTTCTTTTCTAACAACACACTCATGTTGTGCTGATATTCTAGTAGAACAGGGCAAGCTCCAGCCCTTGAGTCCTGTTCCCACACAGGCCTGCACCTGGGCGGGCAGGGTTGTGCTTGGCTTGTTGCCCAGGCACCTTTTAGGGGAGAAAATAAGGTTTTTATGCCTTTTGTGAAGGGACCGTCCTGGGGTTGTGGTGTGTGGCTGTTGTATCCAAATGCCTGCATGTCCCTCTTGTGTTGCTGTGTACCTGGGATGTTTGGAAGATGATCCTGTCCTCTTTCTTCAGCAGGTTGTTAGATGGGTTGACAGCACCCAAGCCCTGCACCTTCCCCATCCCTTGAGTGGTACCTGGACCCCTCGTGCCAGGGGGTGGCTTCTGGGGAGAGAGATAAGCGGTGAGCAAGGCTACAGGTGCTGCCAGGACAGTTTATGTGCTGTGCAGTCTGTTTGGTGTGGTCTCAGGGGGGGAGGAAAGGGGCACCCAGAGCAGCTTCAGGCTGTGCAAATTGGGGTACAGAAGGAAAAAGCCTTATTGCCCATCTTCCACAGGATGCTGGGGGTAAACTGGGAGCCCTGCAGTTCTGGCTGGAGCAACATTGGAACGATTTTGTAATTCTAGGGTGTGAGCTGATACTATCTTCATTTAAGGCAGGGCTTAGCTGGTTCTTGGAGAAGAAAAACCTTTCCTAGGAGGGGTGCAGTGCAAGGTGCAGCCCTAGTAGGACAGGATTTTGTAGAGGTTAAGGTGGCTGCCTGGGTGCAGTAGCTGAAACTCCTGAGCAGTTTTCTCTTGCTGTGTTTAAGTTTTTCCATTGTCACCTCACAGGCGAGCTTTTCTGTAAAAGCAAAACTTCTCAGAATCCTGCATTTGTGTTGTTCAGCCACTGCCGTGGAAATGGGGTGTAATGTAAGAAATTAGCATTCTGATGTCATTAAAGCATTGACACAGACAATGTCACTGGAAATTGTCTGAAGAGATAAATGTGCGTGAGTGAAAATGGAGAATTAAGTGCCACAGAGGCTGTTGCAGGGTGCTGGGTCGTTACACAGACGAGGTGAAAAATCACTCCTCAGGGGTTGGCTGTATCTTTGGGGTGTTCCTCATGCTCCAGAGTGTGCTCTGGGCCCTGGCTGTCTCTGGCTGTTTTTTGGATACCCGGAGCTGCGTGGGGTTGTGCAAGTCTGGAGGCAGCTGAACTGTCATGTGTCACTCTGCTATTTATGTGAGTAACTGCCTGGTAATCCTGCCTGTGGTGTCGAGTCACTTTTTCCTCCTCCTTTTCTTAAAAACTGCTTTTTAATTGGAGACTTTGCTTCCCAAAGGGAGGTAATAAATTTGTCTGTGTTAGGGCTTCTGTTGTAATCCTCAGAATTAAGCGAGCAGCTCGTGCTCTTTTGGGTGGCTGTGGCAGCCGTTAGCGTTGGGGCAGTAAGATGAACCCGCTGGCATAAAAGGTAGTTAAATACATTTTCTGAATTAAAATCTATAAGTAGATGACACACCTTGATCTGATAGAACCCTCTAAAGCCTTCTATCTCCTGAATTAGCTGCTTTTCAGTTAAGATAATAATAACATTCATCCCTCCGTTCTTGGCTGCCTGGAAGAGGGATGGAGAAGTGAGAGTGGCTGCACAGTTCCTGTCATCTTCAATCTCTGCTTTTCTTTGCCATGTAAATGCTCCTCTAGAATGAGGAAAGTGCTGTCAAAAACCTTTAGAAACAGACCAACTATTCCTCTGAACCTCTGACTCGGGAGAAATAAACTTGGGGAAAAAAAATGAATGGTTTGATACAGGCTGTCAGCAAGGTAGAGCCCAAGTGGCATGGGTAGTGTGGTGTAAGTAGCTTTTTTGCCTTAATTTTATTGAGGACAGATCTTATAGGGTATTTAGAAAAGGGATCAAAGGTAAATTTCTGTAAGGCTCAAGATTTTGCAAGACCTGCTGTAATTTGATGGCTTCAACACTACAGTCAGTTTTGAGGCCTTTTCCTCAGTGCTGCTCAGTGTGATGTCCCTTTTTCTTCAAATTCTGGCCACTTACTGTACCTTGAACAAGTTACTGGGAAAGACTTTCTAACCTGGCACTGGGATACTGCTGTTAGTGATGAGGAGTTGTGGTTGGTGGCTTCTTCTTGAGCTTCAGAGGTGCCAATAAACTCATAACCCATCGTCCTGTACCTCCTTGAGCCTGGGGGTATCTCTGGGTGCTGCTGTTGGTTCCAGAGCTTCCAAACTCCTTCACAACTGCAGATGGAATGGGGACAGGCTGTTTGCCAGAGACCGGTATCTCTTACGGTGTAAATGACCGGAAAAACTTGGGCTTTGGTGGCTTTTTTCTTTATCTATTGCTTTCCAGAAGAAAGTCCTCTTGGTGCTTTGGGCAGGGAAGAGAACACCCTCTTAGAGAGCAGATGCTGTGTGAGGGAGTCTGACTTTTTCACAATGCTCAGTGTCTCTTTAGCTATTTTGGGGAAATCGTAGAACTGAAAGTATTTTATTTCCTCTCCTGTTAAAATCTGAATTCTTCTCGTTGTTTCCTCTTTCCATAGCTATGAAGTGTTGGATATTTATACATTGTGTGTGTCTTGTCTTGGCTGTGTCTTTCCTAGTAGGAGGGCAGTAAGGTCTGAAACTCCTCTGGCTGCTCCTGGAAGGGCTCCAGAGTGGCTGGAGGCAATTGATAAGTGGGACTGAAACTTTCTGCAAGCGATGTGGTGAGGAGCCCTTAAAGCTGGAAAGAGGAGGGATAACGAGATAGTGCTGCAGACTTTCACAGGACGCTTCTTCCACCTGCCCTCAGCACTCGGAAGAAAACAAAGATACTGGTGTCCAGCAGGCTTCTGGAGAGGAGTAAACTGGTCTCAGGGTTAATTAGGCTTCTGATGCGGTGTATGATGATTGCTTCCTTCCTGTCCTGAGAAAGGCATGGATGTTGAGCAAATAATCTGTATCATAAATGGGAGAAAGGGGGAGTTTGAAAGAGGAGTTGATGTGGTCAAAGCTGAGGATTACAGCCGGGTGCAGCTGAGGAATTGATACCTTTCCATCCTCAGGTTACTGCTTGGCCCTGATTGCCTTTAACTGTGCCAAATAGTGGAGTGTCACTTCCCTGACCAGGAGGCAAATACACAAGTAATCCAGTTTGAAGCAGTGCATTAGTCAGATATGAAGCAGCAAAATAAGTAGGTCAGAGACTGAATGCAGGCACCTGGTGGGACAAAAGTGACCTCTGCTTTTTGCAAGGTTTATTTACTGTCGTTACAAAATCAAGGTCTGGGTTCACCGTGAGGTTCTGTTGGATTTTTGCCATGCGTGCACAATGAACATCCCAATCTGAGGGGAAAAACTTGTCAAGGTGTGATTTATGAAGGTATGGATTTATGGATGTCATCCAGGATGGGTGACACAAGGGATGTAATTCCTGCTGAAAAGCAAAGCAGAATTTAGTTCTGCACCTCCCGAGGACAGTGAAGCTGCTTGAGTAGAAGCCCTTCACCTGGGTAGAGTGCCCGATACCATCAGGTTGGGTCCAAGCTCCTTTCAGAACAGTAAATCTACTCTTATGCTTCCTAGAAACTTGGTAACACTCTCAGCGTATCCCATGAACTAAGGTTGGGATCACATTCAGCCTTAAAGCTTCTATTTAGTGTTTGAGACCAGCTCTTGCAAATAAATCTGTTTGATCTGGCTGTGCCACGTGTGTGGACTTCCTTGTCAGAAAGGACATGTGGGAAAGGAGTGACAAGAAATCTAAGGCAGGTTATCTTTTTCTCCTCACAGAAACCATGGCGAGTCCTGCGAAGGATAACTACCGAATGAAGAGTTACAAGAACAAAGCCCTAAATCCCGAAGAAATGCGGCGGAGGAGAGAAGAGGAAGGAATTCAGCTGCGCAAACAGAAACGAGAACAACAGGTAACTGTCACCTTGAGTAGCTTGTGTACAGCTTTAACACAGCCAGGACTGTCCTGCTGCCAAACTGGAATCTTCAAGGATCTGTGCATTAAGGTTTGTTAGCAGTCCTCTTAATTTTTCCCTGTTCTAACTGTGATCTTGCTTTTTTCTTTGTACCTAGGACAGAGCAGAGCTTGTATCAAGAGCTCTCCAAGCACTTTTTTTTTTCTTGGGGTACTAGAGGTTTTGTTCACAGATCCTTGGTTTTAAGATTTGAGTTTTTAATAATTATGGGATTATTTCCTCGATTAGCAGGAAGAGTGAGTGAAAGTTTGAGCTGTGTGTATTTCTTAACTCTGAGCTGGGTTTTTTTTGGCTTGCAGGTCTAGGAAAGTAAGAGGTGATTCCTGGGTGATGTATGTGGCTCAGACCAAGTGTTTGCTTCATTACTGCACCATCTACATCCTGCCTTCTCCCCAGTTTCCCCAGCTTGTTAGGTCAAATTCTGCACTTGCCTGTGCCAGTGTCTCAGTGAGCTGGACATTTGCATATCCGAGGGCAAGACTTAGCATGTTTTATTTTTGGGATTTGGGAGCCAAACGAGTCTTCAGAGTGCAGGGCTGTTATTAATGACTGCTGTTCTATTCAGGTTGTGTTTAGTCTGGCTGATGGTATCTCGTTTGAGGAACGAGAATATCTAGTTACGAAGACTGTTCCATCATTGCTTTCTAATAATGACTCCTGTGTTTTGTTCCCTCTTAGCTCTTTAAAAGAAGAAATGTGGAGCTGATCAATGAAGATGCCTCCATGTTCGATAGTCTCCTTGTGGATTCCTATGTTAGTTCCACGACATGTGGGGTAAGATGCCTTTCTTTGTGCCTTCATCTATTGATTTCATGCAAACCTCAATGGGTTTTGTTTTCTCACCTCTGAGAACGTTGCGAACGTTACTACAGTGAACTGGAAAAGTCCACCAGGAATTAAATAGCGTAATCTCAAATTGTGAATCTTTGGGTTACTAGCTAAGCACAAAGTCAAGCTGTGATGCTTGTGATGTCCTAAAATAATCTTAGTAAAATGGAATCGTTGTTCTGTCCCCTTTGTAGGAGGGAGTGATCACAAGAGAGATGGTAGAGATGCTTTTCTCTGATGACCCTGATCTCCAGCTAGCAACCACTCAGAAATTCAGGAAGCTACTCTCCAAAGGTAAAAAATAATTCACCTTATCCCTGCCCTAAGATCTGACGTAGCCTTTCTTTTGCAAGCATTTGTGTATGTGTATTGCTGTAGAGAAGCTTAGTAGCTTTGAGCTACTGGAGAAAGAAAGTTATAATTCAGAAATTTGATGATCTAGTGTGTTGCTAATGATTAACAGTTGCCTGAATTGTACAGAAAGTGATTGTGGAGAGTTGTCCCACCAAGTTCAGTACAGCTTGAGATATTCAGCTCAATAGTAGCTCATGCTTGTTATTCCCCTGCATTATTACCTACATACTATTTTGACTCTGCCTTCCTGTTTCAGAGCCAAATCCTCCAATAGATGAAGTGATAAACACTCAGGGAGTGGTGGACAGATTTGTTGAATTCCTGAAAAGAAGTGAAAATTGCACACTACAGGTAAAAGAGATTGTGTTGTGAATTCTTCCTGGTGTGCAGCTGTTTAACTGTCACAGCTTGGCAACGTGAACCCACAGGTGCTATCAGGGAAAAGGGATGTCTTGAACCCAAAAGATGCAGGTTGTGTGATGTGTCAGAGAAGACAAAGGCAGCCTGTAATGCTTAGGCCAAAAAAAAAATATTATAAATTGCTCTAAGTCAAATTCTTGGAAGAATACTGGCAAAACTAGAACATCTGAGCTGCAGCAGAAGAGAATTTGGCCTCTCTGTGGCTGACAGTTCTGCTGGGAGGTAGTGGAGCCGTGGAATAAACGTATAGAAAGAAATTGTGTGAGTGAAAAACCTCCATTATTGGAGGCTATGAAGTACAGGCTAAAGGTCTGTTAGAAATGGGTTAGGTGGTGGTAGGCTTTATTTCTCTCACAGCCTTCCTAGTCGAAGTTGGAAGAGTTATAGCCAAAATTTAAAAGCAAATATCTTGCTGCAACAAGGTTGTTTTACTCACACTTGTGTTGTTTGTTTGTTTGTTTCAGTTTGAAGCAGCATGGGCACTGACGAATATTGCATCAGGAACTTCCCAACAAACAAAAATAGTAATTGAGGCTGGGGCAGTTCCTATATTTATAGAGCTGTTAAACTCTGACTTTGAGGACGTTCAAGAACAGGTAAGGTTCACTTCTTTCTTTGGGGTTAGGGAGAAAACCACAGTAGACTGATGATTAAAATGCCATCTTTAAAATGAGTGACCAGTGTCTAAAGAGTGGCTTCAGACCACAAGTTGAAGTTTGCCTGGAATCACAGGGAATACGCTTTCTTAGCACACTACCCCTTTTCTTCCTCTGTTCAGAAACTGCGTGAATGCTAAAACTGTTGCTGTTTCCTTTCAGGCTGTCTGGGCATTGGGGAACATTGCTGGAGACAGCTCTGTGTGTAGAGATTATGTCCTTAACTGCGCTATTCTTCCTCCCTTATTAATGTGAGTAGCCATGAATACTTGCCAATACAGTTCTTGAAGTCCCATTGTTCTGCAGCAGAGCAATATTTGAGCTGAGTGAACAGATTCCCTCGCGATGTGCGGTGACGTTCACTGGGAATCAAACCATTGGTACCAGATAAACTTGGCAGTTCCGACAAGTATCTGATAGAGAGTGGGACTTGGTAGAGAACATGCCTTCTCACAGACCTTGGTGCTGCTCTGAGGCTGAAGTGGGTGCTGTTGCTTGTCTTTCTGAAGGCCCAGGGATTGCTGTTTCACTGCGTGTCCCTCCAGGTGCCTGCTCTTTGTGCTTGTGCTGTGGATTTCAGGGGCTTGTCTGAGCGGGCTCCACTAGGACTGAGGAAGGGGAGCAGATCTTTGGCCCCTCTGTCCCTCTGGAGTGAGGGGCTGAGCCACCACAGTCAGAGGATCTGTCTGTTCACTGCTCTGGAAGGAATTAATCTTTATTTTATTCTGTCCTTGGCAAAGTGATGCTTTGTGACAAGTGACTTGGGTTGTTTTAATGCTCTTTGTCAGCAGTGATTGCTGACTCAGTCCTCAGGTCACAGACTCCCTGTCCTCATTAGAGTTGAGACATGGCAGTTTGTGTCTCTAGTGAGGACCATCTGCCCAGGCTGAATTTCAACTGGGAACTGCATTTGTCTAACTTGTCCTTCCTTCTGCAACTTCTCTAATGTGGCACTTGCCTTCCTGACCCCTGTCACTTGATGTTATTAGGAATAAAAGCTACTTATCCTAAAAATTAGTTGCATGTCACTTCTCTTACTTACTGAGTGACAATCAGCATGGCTTGAGCTACAGCAAGTGGAATAGTGGTTTGGCTGCTTTGAAATCATGCTTGTTTTCCTTCTTTTGATTCCCTTCTGGCTTCCACATCAAGGATTGTAACTCATGGTAATTGTCTCTTCAGGCTCCTTACAAAGTCCACCAGGTTGACAATGACACGAAATGCTGTCTGGGCCTTGTCAAACTTGTGCAGAGGAAAGAGTCCACCACCTGAATTTGATAAGGTGAGAATAAGTGTCTTGTTGGCAGATAAGTGATGGGGAAACACACAGTTAGGATGTTTGTCAGCGTTGGATCTGGCTGTTGGGATTCTGTAAGTCATTCCGGGAGGGAACAGGGTGAGGCTTTTCCTGCTGAGGTTGATTTTACTGTTCAGCAGGTGTTTGAGAGCCTATTTAATTTTCTGCCTGGCCCATCTGCTGGACCCCTGAAATATGAGGACAAGCCCAGGCTTCCCTGCAAGGGAGCACACGCTGTGGGCTCCTCTAAACCCTGTTATCAACTCTGGAAGTTGGAGACTTAACTCAAATTGTGTCTAAAAACCCTCTAAATGCTACGAAACGGGACTCCTGTAGCTACTTAGGAGCTGTGTTAGTTTTCCTCTTTCCCTTTTCTGCTGTGCCACTGGCACTAACAAAAGGTTCTGTCAGCCTTCTTGGGTAGAACAGAAATGTTTTAAGATCAATGTGTTTCACTTTTTTAACTGAAAGTTCCAATGTCGATGCTGGGGAGGACTTTTGAGGGGTGAAATCCAAATTGAGTGTGAATGTAAATCCACTTAAACGATTAAAGTACCCAGAGGTGTAACTGTTGATGGTTGCTGCTCTGAGTCCTGAGCTATTGAGGGTTTTTAAGAGTAAGAAATGGAGCAATGCTCTTACATGAGACATCTGAGGAGCTTTCAAACGGTAGCACTTGTCCCAGGAGTCTACACCTGGTCCAAGAGGAAGGGATGTAATTTTAGTTTAGCAATCAATCTGTTGAGGTAACTTCAGACGCAGTGATTACGAGGTATGTGAACCAACAAGATTCTGACTTTGGGGAAGGAAACTGGGGACACTTCAAGAGTCAGCAGAGTCATGCGGTGTCGGGATGTAAATGTGGTGGTCCTTGAGAGACCGTGACTAACCTGGGGTGGTGGCTGTTGTTGTAGGTATCTCCCTGCCTGCCCGTCTTGTCCCGATTATTATTCAACAGTGACTCTGACTTGCTGGCAGACGCGTGCTGGGCTCTTTCCTACTTATCAGATGGCCCCAATGAGAAAATTCAAGCAGTTATTGACTCGGGAGTGTGTCGGCGACTGGTGGAGCTGTTAATGTAAGTATCTCCTCTCACTGCTTCAGGCCTAGTGAGACTAGGAGGTGTGTGACAGAGCATGAGTTCACATCAGAGCCCTTTTTCCACCCCTCGTGGGTGTGGGATGAGGTGGTGGGGACCTGAGCTGACTCAAGAGTGGTTACGGAGGAGGGTCTGAAGGAGGCTGAGAGCTGTGGTTTGCTGGCTTTTCTTTCTGAGAGAAGCTGAGTATTTTCTAGTGCTGGATTGATAGCTAATACCATAAGCCTATGGAAACCTAGTTACTTGTCAAAACAAAGATAGCAAGAACAGTGTCTAGGAAAAAATCAGCTTGGTGTTGTTTCTTTAGTATCTCTATTGGACAAAAATGTTTCCTGTTTGCAATTTGACTGGGCCTCTTCTCCTTAACATCTTCAGAATTGGTAGAACTGCAAGATACTTGCTTCCAAAGATTATCCTGAAATATTCTGGGTGTTCTCATTGAGTTAACAACATCCTTGTTCAGGAGGGAGATGTAAGAGATCCGAAATTAAGCTGAGGGTGATGGAGTTAGACACGTTTTCACCCTTAACATCCTGCATTGCAAATTTGTCTTCAGTCTCTGCTTGCCCAGTGGCAATCTGGTCAAATGATTGTGTGTTTCTATATGCAAGGGGATGGAATTCTCAATAGATAGAATGAGAAACAGATGAGATACTGGGGAGAGGATCTTCTGAGTATCCAGGTGCCTGTGACCTGATGGATTTGGGTTTGTCTTTCCACTGTTTTTCCTGCAGGCACAACGACTACAAAGTGGCCTCCCCAGCTTTACGAGCAGTCGGCAACATCGTGACAGGGGATGACATCCAGACCCAGGTGAGGAGAAAGGCCATACAGCATATTAATTGTGGGAAAAGTGGAAGTATTTAGCCCTGTACCTGATACTGCTGCTCTCACTTCCGCTTTCTTTCTCAACAGGTGATTCTGAACTGTTCAGCCTTGCCTTGCCTCCTTCATTTATTAAGTAGTCCCAAGGAATCAATCAGGAAAGAAGCCTGTTGGACCATATCTAACATCACGGCAGGAAACAGAGCACAAATACAGGTACGCTCTTCTCCAGCCCGTGATGGTCCTGGGTTCTGAGCTCAGCATTAAGGATTTGCAGCTTTTTTTCTTACCTGATATTTGGATGTGAACAAAACCAGCCTCTTCTTATTCCACAGTAACTTGCAAACTTGCTGCTCTCAGCAATCTGCCAAAGGAGAGCTCAAAAGAGCTTGTTAATTGTCCCAACAAAGATGAGACTGGAATGAGTTCCCACGGGTTGGATCACTAGAATAAGGGGATGTACAGCCCCTAGTTCACTGTGCTCAGAGAGAGCTCCCTTTGAAAAGCTGGAGCTTGTTGAGTTTTAATTATCCTTTTAGTGACCAACATACAAAGGCAGATTCTTACAGAATTGATGCAATAAGAAGGATTTTCTGCTGTGCTGTTATGAAATCGAATCTCTTGTGCTAATAAGATTTAGCTGAGGAATAAAATGGAGCAATCTCTGAAGGGTGTAGATTGGGAAGTTCTTTTTGCATTGAAAAACAGAGGCAGAGCTTTCCTTCGGGTGCTTTATGGCCCTTTAGAAACGGTGTTGCCAATTGAACCACTTCTCACTGTTCTCTCTCTCCCCAGGCAGTCATAGATGCAAACATCTTCCCGGTGCTGATAGAAATCTTGCAGAAAGCAGAGTTCCGCACGAGGAAAGAGGCAGCGTGGGCTATTACGAATGCAACGTCAGGAGGAACTCCTGAGCAGATCAGGTACTCCCTGGGGCTCCTCTGAGGGGAAACCTCTCTGCGTGTGTGGTGGCTTTGTCTTGATGGGAACTGCGAGATGAATAGCAGGGGAGAGATGTGGAGAATGTCTGAGAGGGCACCTGAAGCGCAGGGGAAGCTATAGCTGGATCCTGTTACTCTGCTGTGAATTGTAGCTTCCCTCTGAATAAGGGCAAACTCTGCTGGATGGGTCCAGAGACGGGCAATGGAGCTGGTGAGGGGGCTGGAGAAGAAGTCTTATGAGGAGTGGCTGAGGGAGCTGGGGGTGTTCAGCCTGGAGAAAAGGGGGTTGAGGGAAGACCACCTCACTCTCAACAACTCCCTGAAAGGAGGGTGTAGCCCATGCTGGCCCATGCTACTTCCCCCTCCTCCTTTGGAGAGCTCAGACCAGACTAAATGTCCAAACTTGATGACAAGATAAATTCCAATGTGGACTTAATTTGAGTAGCACCTGGATTTCAAAGGGGAGTTAACAGGCCTCTTATAAGAGGGGGTGTGTATACAAATAAGTGGATAAAAATTAACCTTGCAGAACAGTTAAAATATATTTTAAGGTAACTTTTTGTGTTTTATTTTGACTCGCTTCCCATGTACTTTTCTAACTGAGCAGAGGTGATGCTTGCTAGATCCCTCACACAGGTATATGTTGTTGGTCTCTCTCTCTCTTCAGGTACTTGGTGAACTTGGGTTGTATCAAGCCTCTCTGTGACCTGCTGACTGTCATGGACTCCAAAATTGTCCAGGTGGCATTGAATGGCCTGGAGAACATCCTGAGGCTCGGGGAGCAGGAAGCCAACCAGAGCGGGACGGGCATCAACCCCTACTGTAGCCTGATTGAGGAGGCCTATGGTAGGTGGTGGCTGGTGGCCTTGGTGCTGTTGACTTTAATTCCATGGGATGTATTGAGATGCGTCCACTGGTTTGGTTAAGGGATTTAGTATATTCCAAACTAAGCAATATTTATTCCAATAATCCGTCTCTGAAGAGACACTGGGCATGTGATAAAATCCTTGGAAGTAAAAACCATCATGTTTCTGATCTGAGCTTCCCAGGTCTGGAGGCCAAGCTGATAATTGTGGCTTGTACCAGTTGGGAGCAGTAATGAGAAATAAGCTGAGACAAGTAAAAAGTGACACTTCTGGGTGTGAGACTGCTCTAACTGTACCCAGTGTATGCTGTAGATGTACACGAAAATCCAGAGAGACTTAGCTTTTCCCTGGAGTGAGTTAATTTGGTGTTGGTTTTTTTTGTCCTGCTCTTAATGCTTTGAGGAGCAGTTTCTATTTTGGTCTGAAACTCTCCGTGTGCTGCCAGTGTCTGATTTGCCCTCTCACTGTTACACTGTGTGTCCTGATTCTCCCTGTAGGAGTAATTCTTGAAATTCTTGAGAGTATATCATGCTTGGATGCTTTCTGTTCAGCAGGGGATTTAATTAGGGCAGCGAAAGCTGCTGCTGCCCTTCTGCTGGAGGCTACTGGGACAGGCCCCGCTTCCTTCCCCTCCCTACCCCCTGCAAGGACCAAACTCCTCACAGACACTGGTTTAATTTCACTGAAATCTGGTTTGGTCCCCAGCAGGGAGCTGGGAGCACGTCTGTTTGAGCTGTGTCAGCTAAAGCTGCTGTTGAAAAGACATTAATGCTGCCTGATACAGATGAAATCCATAAACAACTCTGGAATTGTTAGTTTTCGATGTCGGTGCTTCTCCCAAAATGCAAATCTAACACAAGTCTTGTGGTGATTAAGGGCAAGGGTGGAAGATGGATGTGGAACAGTGGAAATACGAGGATTTCATCACATTCTGCTTTTTTTTTTTTTTTTTTTCCTCCAAGGTTTGGATAAAATAGAGTTCCTACAGAGCCATGAGAACCAAGAGATCTACCAGAAAGCCTTTGATCTGATCGAGCACTATTTTGGAGTAGAGGATGACTCCGCTCTTGCTCCCCAGGTAGATGAGAACCAGCAGCAATTCATCTTCCAGCAACCCGAAGCCCCCATGGAAGGTTTCCAGCTATAATGCGCCTGGGGGGGGAGGTGTGTGTGTGGAAAAAACAAAACAAAACACAACAAAAAAACAACCCACAAACAACCAAACAACCCACCACAAACTTGCCAGAAAGCAACTGGGAGCAGCTTGATGGTCCCATCCCCTCTTCGCGAATGGAAGGTGAACACCCCTCTGCCTGTTAGGAAATAATTCTTCCTTCAAACAACTAGAAAACAGTGCTTTGTCCTCGCGGAGAGAAGGGGATGTCCTTACACTTTAATTTCCTTTTTTTGCTGCTGCGTACATGTCTTTAAAGCAGGCATCTGGGTGGAGGAAGGACACTGAGGTAACAGATTGCACCTCTTGGGTTTGGATTTTTTTTTTTTGGTTGGGTTTTTTTTTTTTCTTTGTGGTGATCTCTCCCAACTGTCACTTCTTACCTCGGGTACTTAATTGAGATTTCAGCATTGGGTTGGGTAAGAACACAAATAGAAAGTAAGTGTTGTGACAACAATAATTCTGGAAACCTGGGTTGATCTATTTAATTTTATTATATTTTTTTTTTTTGCACATGTTACTCTTTATTAAAGACTCTAATTTGCCAAGAGCAAAGTTTAGCCCTGGCCTTTCTGCGACCCTCCTTCAGCGGACAGTCCTGTTGAACCTGGGACACCTTTCCCTGAAATATTCTGTAAATGGACAGAGAAATGGGAAGTTCTCCTGCTCCTGGGAAGACTTTTTTGGGGGGTGTGTGGGGGGGGTGTGAGGTGGAGAGGGGGGGAAGGCTTCTTCCCTTTGCCTAGAATTTTTTGTTGTTGTTGTTCTTTGAAGAACTGCTAGTGATATTTACAAGGAGAAAAAAAAACCAAACAAAAAAAAAAAGCAACAAGACCCCAAAGATGGTAACTCTGAAGAGGGCGGGCTGCTGGGGTGGTGTTTGGAAGAGGAAGCAGAACTGCCCTTGCACAGGCTTGGTTTGCATCGCTACTGACTGAAGGCACAGAACTGTTGGGGGGGGGGGAAAGAAATGGTGAAAACCCATCTTCATCTTTACTTGAAATATATATTTTTTTTTTTTTTTTGGATGAGAACATATTTTGACTCCTGAGGGTTGTTTGTTTTCTGCCTTGGCTTGGGGTGGGTCAGTGTATGGGGTGGAGGAAGAGGCCGTAGCCCCGCCTGGCAGCGGTGTTGTGTGCGGTGTGAACTTCAGTAGCAACAGGCCTGAGTTTTCAGGTTTACCTCCTGCTCACAGTTGGATCATGTACATTTTACTTCCAAAAAAAAAAAAAAGTCAAATCTCTGTATTTTTTATATTATATATAGCTAGATATTTGTCTAATTGGGCTTCAGAGAAAAAAATTATATATGAAGTTTCTGTAATTTATGTAAATAGAGCACTGTGAGGCAGGCACACCTGGAAACGACGGCCCTAACTCACTCACTGGTTGTCCTGCTTCTTTTCCTCTGTTTACTCACGTACTGTATAGGCGACCATAGAGCTGTCTTAACTCAGAGCTGGGAGTGGAGTTCATGGAGCCAAGATTCCCTTGGGTGGAACTCGCTGGGCTGTGGAGAACAAAAACCCACTTCTGGGTGGGGGAGGGGGGAGCCTGGGGTGGACAAAGGTGAAAAAGTGAGGCCTAGTGTGGCTCCGACTCGATGAGTTCTTTCTTGTCAAACAAATAAATGACATCTGTGCAGTATGTCTGGGTGGATCTGTGCGGTACGGCTCAATCCCTGCATTAGAGAATTATGGAACAGTTGGGGTTGGAAAGGATCTTAAAGCCCATCCAGGGCCCTGCACAGGGCTATGTCCCACCAGAGCAGGTTGCCCCAAGCTCTGTCCAACCTGGCCTTGAACCAGGATGGGTTCCAGGGATGGGGCAGCCACACCTTCTCTTGGTACCCTCTCAGCAAAGAATTTTTTCCCCTCATCTCAATCTCCCCTTTCTCAGTGTCAAACCCTTCCCCTGATCCACACCCTGATCAAGAGTCCCTCCCAGCTTTCCTGGAGCTCTTTTAGGGGCTCTAGGCTGAACGCCCCCAACTCTCACAGCAGAGGGGCTCCAGGCCTCTCAGCATCTCTGTGGCCTCCTCTGACCCTGCTCTAACAAGCCCCCAGAGTTGGAGGCAGCACTTGCAGAGGGCTCTCAGCGAAGTGTGGCCTCTTCCCGTCCCCGAGGCGGGTGAAGGGGGCCGGCTGGGCCGACGTCCCCTCTCGGAGCGCGGAGAGGCTTCCCCTTCCCTCATGGATGGCGGCAGAGCTCCCGGCGGGGCAGGCCCTGCTGAGGGGGGCGGCGCGGGGTATGCCGGGAGTTGTAGTTTCCCGCCCCACTGCGCGGCCTCCGCGCGGGGCACGCCGGGAGCTGTAGTCCGTAGCTGCCTCCCGCTTCTCCCCGGTGTTTCCCGGCAGCCCCCGCGCTTCCCCGGCGCTGGTTGGTCGGTGGCGCGGGTCGGCGCATGCGCAGCGCGAGGCTGTGGGGAGGCCCGGGCCGGAGCCGCTTCCCTCAGCGCGGCGGGCGGCACCGCACCGGTACCGGCACCGGCGAGGAGGCGGCTGCCTCCGCCCTCCCCTCCTGCCCCCCCGGCTTTGCCCTTCCATGTACCGGGGGGCCGCCTGCTCCTACGCGCTGATTGGCTGAGGAGTGAGGGGAGACCTGCGTCAGACGGCTGGTGCTGACGTCACGGGGGTGCGTGCATGACGTCACTGCGGTGCTAGGCGCGGATGGGGGGGGCAGAGCAGGGCATTAACGGGGGCGGGGGGGGGGGGGGGAAACCGGGAAGGGGGAAAAGGGTGGGGTGGGGGGTGGTGACCGTGTGGGGCACGGGGATAACGTGGGGAGGTCGGTGCTAATTAGGGAAAACGTTAATAAGGGGACTGCTGGGGGGGTCAGTGTCAAGGGCGGGGGCTGCCGGGGAGGAGGGAACCGCGGGCGGGGGGTGAAGGCCCAGGAAGGCCTTGGGGGGGACCGAGGGGGGGTCCGGACCGGCCGCCTTCCTCCCAGGGTCGGGGGGTGGCGGCGGAGCGTCGGGAAGGGCGCGGGAGTTGCGCTATTGGCGGCAGCGGAGGCAAAGAGAAAAGGAGCGCCCGAGGCTGCGGGGCGATGTGGGGCGTGCGGCGGGGCTGGCAGCCCCGGTGGGAGCGGGCACAGCCCGCACGTGGGCGGGTGACACATGTGCTTGGCTGCCGCCGCCGCTCCGCTTCTCTTGCCTGGTTTTTTTTCCCCCCTTCCCGAACCCTGTCCTGGGCCCTTCTCCGGGGAAACGGGGCAACAGAGATGAGGGGGGATTGGAGCATCTTCCTGGTGGGGAAAGGCTGAGAGAGCTGGGGCTCTGCAGCCTGGAGAA
>BJBW01010712.1:0-40617 GCA_004320125.1 Scolopax mira
AGAAAATTAGTTCTGTTTTACCTCAAACCAGGACAACAAATGATAAACTGAAACACTGTCAATTGTGAAACTGAGATTCTCTATACTGAGATATGATATAATATTCAATTTATGCCAGAAAAGGCTTTCAGGAGACCATCTTGTGTTCAAGATGAAGATTAGTTGCAGTGCCTCACATTGAGGACAGGGAATGCTGAAGAGAAGGAATGGCTTTGGCAGGGAATAACACCTACCACAAGGTATCTCAAAATACTCTGCTGTGCAAAAAAATTAATTACATTAACATAAGTCAGTGATAAATGTAGCAAAATGCAACCACGCATAGTTAACATTATACAGCCCGAGATATTACAATCAATTTCACAGGTGTACATTGACAATAATTCAGAAATTATCTCCTTCTGGCACAGTACAATTCTCCCTGGACAATGACCAGAAAGAGAAGGAACTGAAGGAGCTGAAGATTATGACAAGAGACCAATGTTCCTAAAAGTGCAGAGCACTTTTTAGCAGAGCCTTCTGAAATATATGTAAGTTCTGAATGAATACTCTTTGGAGTTCCAAATGAATTACTAGGGTATATGAAATATAAGCCATATGTAAAGTGCGTTACTTGCATTGCTCAGTGAATCACAGTATTCAGTATAACGAGTAGTTAATATATTTCTTTGTCACTGCCCCCTGCTACATAGTATACTAGATATTTTCATGTTTTCTTGTAAGCATGGCAGATAAAGCCAATGTTTTTAATGTATAAATGTAAAAGCTTGCTATCAAAGAAATCATGAAACCACAACACAGCTGCATGCTGAGCTAAAGCTATTCATTCTCTTCAGCGTTCCCTGTCCCCAATGTGAGTTACTGCAACTAATCGTAAACACAAGATTCTGGAAAAGGATTCAAAGAGTAGGTGTCCAAGGAATTTTGACCTAAGGCTACTCTCTAAAATTACAAATTTCCTCCTTCAAAATCATATTTAAACAATTTTAGTGGGCAGAGCTGAAATTTCAAAGCACCACTGAAAATCAAGTCATATATTTGTAGTACCCTAAACACAGCAAAAAAAAAAAAATTATATCATTTTAATCAACATTAACTGCTGTGCAAAACCTCCTTAGAGATTACCAAAATGTAGATGGACCAATGAAGAATGAAACAGAAGAGAAATTCTGACACAAGACAGGTCTGTAGAAGATGGAATAATTATTCTCTTTGTTTTCATGAAAACTAAGCCTGAACCTTCTGGTGACTCCATATCTAGAACTCATGAACACTCAGGTAGTTTCTTAATGACTCCTTCATCAATGTTTATCTTTTAGTTTCTACTTTCTAAAAACCCCAAGTCATAATGGTCTAGTCATTTCTGCTTAATGACACAGGGGCACTTAAAAAAGGAATATCAGTGTTCCACCTTGGCAGTTGAATGTGGACAGGTGAATGTCAAGTTTATTGCTCTGATATCCCCACTATTTGTGATATTCAGGTTGCAGTGACTCTCCAGTACGTCATCAGCTTCTGAAGAAGCTGCTGCTACTAAACTGCAGAAGACCCTGATTTAAAGAGCTGCTCATGACTTCTGTTTTCCTGAATACTTGTCAGGTTAGCAAGCAGAATTAAAAACATTTCATTCTACACCTGAACTTGACAGGTAAAAGCCACTGTTTTCCAGACCCAAATTTATTACAGTACTAAAATGTAGGGAGAGGAAGGAAATCTAAATCCTATGTAACTAACTGCTGATTTTATTTTTGGTTATTTAATGAGGATAATGTTCCAGTAAGCCTGTTGACACCTCTTGCTCAGGGGAGGACTTTGAAAGAAATATATTAAGACAGATTGACAGTTTTTTGCTTAAAATATTTAGCAGTCATAGCATAGTGTATACAAGCATGTCATACACAGAAACGTCCAGAGGACTCTCCAGTTGCTGTTTAGTAATGTTTTTGAAAAAAGGACTGAATTCTGCTTAGCTTGCATATGTATAATTCCAGAAAGCTCATTGAATGCCCTTAGTATAATTTGACAATTTGACAAGACCTTTTTTTAATGGTCTAGATATTTCTGAATATAAATAGCAGATTGCAATAAATTTTAAAGTAAGAGAACATAGAATCAAAGAATCATTTAGGTTGAAAAAGACCTTTAAGATTGTAGTGTCCAACCACAAACCTAACAATGCCAAGTCCACCAAAACTATTTCTGGAGTAACTTAGAGCTGAATGCATCCCTACAGAGATGTTTGCATGCTTGTCTGAAATCTGAAGGCAGAAGGACAGTCCAACATAAGAAAAAAACCAAACATAAGCATACAGTCTACACCAATAGCACACCAACAGTATCAGGACATCAAACCACATCCGGAAATCCAAGGTTCAATAATTCATATTTCTTACACAAGCCTATATGGGCCTCAATCAAGTTAAGATTTAGCTAGACACATAGAAAGGCATTCTCATAACCTCTGGGTAAACACAGACTACCTCTGTAAGCTCTTGACGTACACAATAAAAACCTTAACTGAGAGCTGAAATAATTGCCGTTTTTCTAATAGAAGACTTCAGCATGTGCAATATCTGAAGATTTTTATGTTTCGTGTCATCTGAGATTGGGTAAGATTTTGGTGAGAAATGGGAAATAAAAAGGGAAATGAGGATGGACTGATTAAGGTGAGATTCTGACTCTTTTAGCTGTACATGAAACATTTATGTTTGTGTAGCTTGTCTATACATAAAAATAGTCAAAATGTTAAAGTTATTTGTAATAGGATCAGGAGCATCTTACTGATATTTTAGTATGATTTACCATGAAAGTATGCCTTTAAGTGTCCCTGAATAATTCTAGTTGGGGATAGTGTCTTGGAGTCTTATACAAAAGCAATTTTTCTTGTGAAAGAACTGCACAACTAATTATCAGAATATTTCCATTAGGTGGATGCTGTATGTTTTCTTATCTCTGTGCTAAGGATGAGTTATTTCAAGCACAGATTAATGAGTCCTGAATTCCATGTAGCAAATTGCAAGTAGTGGCATAATCACAACTGAGGGAATTTTAGCTTTGAGCGTTTATTTGACCTCATTGTTCCTCTCAAGAGCATTTACCTATAAAATGGCAATTTGAGGCAGAGGAGGTAGAAATAGCTTATAATGGATTTCCAAGGATCCTAAATGTCCTGTATAGAAAGCCTTGATTGACTTATTACAGTACAGCTACATACCCCCATTCCGTTCAATAACGTGTTTCTCCTACGTATCCCATGGAAGTTGTACCTAAACCAAAATACCTCTTCTAAGATGTATGTGGGTAGAGAACATTCTAAAACACCAGATCTCTGAAGGATTCTAACTGGCTTTAAAAACAGCAAAGCAGAGACATTTAAAAAGTAGGTTTTTAATGGTGGATGTCAGAAAAGGAAACGTGAGACCTGGGACATTGTTATTGACTTTGGCTAACAAAAAATAAAGCAAACAGCCCCTAAGTCCAGTCATCCTCAGAGTGTAATTAGAAAACACTTAAATTACAAGTAATAAAAAAATACAGTGGGATAGCATAAACCAGACAAAGCCTCTGCTAAATATTTCATTCTAATATTGAAATTTGTACTGTCTATAAAAAACCCTATAACGTCCTGTATATAAAATATTGAAATTCCTCTCTTGCTGTTTTTTACCTGGTGTTGAAGGGTACATCCCTAAACTTGAGTACTTCTGGATTTACTTGGACAAAATCAGCCGACTTAGTCTTCACAATTTATACTAACACAGATTATTCTCTCTCAAATGGTTAAGGAAATGCTTATAAACACTCATTTACATATCAATATCTGGAGACAGTCAATTTAACAGACTGGTAGAAAGGAGCAGGATCTCTTCCACTACCTAAAATAAATGGATTTGCCACTGTGTGCATAGTTTCATCATATAGGGACTATCCTACCAAACCAGGAGACAACCTTACCTCAGTCTCACATCTAAATGAGAATTCTCATTGGTTTATTGGGTTATTTATTTGTTTTATAAAATTTTGATAAGAAATTTTTAAAATATGGAACCAGTGCTAGAAAATGGAATAATGGAACTCAAACCAAGTTAAAGGAAAAAGCAGAAAAACAATACCTTGCATCACCCCGTCTCTCTCTTAGCTTCAGTAGGTCTTTAAATATATTTAAAGCTAGATACCTTGGAAAAAAAGCACAAATCAGAAGGCAGTTTCTCTCAAAGCCAGAACATTGTTAAACAAATTCTTAAAAGAACGTACTTGGTGACACAGTAACACAGAATGTTTTAACATCCATTAATTACATTTACTTAATTAAAAATATATCATTAATTGCTAGTGTGCTGTTATTGCACAGGGAGAAAAAAGGAGACAGAAAGATTCTGTAGAAAATTTTATCAGTGGACCTTACACTAAGGCTATTCTCTCTGTAAGTAGGTATATTCTTCTGTCGAAGTTGCCGGAACAGAAATACTTGCTGCAAAGCTGATTTGTATAGGAAGCTTGAACCATTTTCACCAGCTTTGAATGGCAAAGTATACTCGTATGGTGGTCTAGCTGTAGCCAGGCATGTTGTGAAATATATACTCTGGATCTCCACCACGATAGCATGTTCATTTTCTAATCACAGCTAATAGAAATGCTGTGATCTCTAATCATTATTTTTTTTCAATGTAAAAACTTTATTGAAATGTACTTTGCATAGAGCCTCAGGCAGTTAACCCTCACTCAGAGTTTGTTGTTATCCAGACACTGTCTCACTCTCCCAGTAAATTCACCTGATGTCATCCTTAATAATCATCACAGTGATTTCATGGTCATATTGAACAGGCGAAGGTAGGACAGTTGTCCAGAAGCACTTTCAAGGACACTTTTTAACCTTTTTTAGTCCAAAGTCTACTTGACTTTCCTGAAAAAATCTGCAGCTCCCATCCTGTCATTAATACAAACCTAAAACATCATCATGATAATTTCCACTATTTTGACCAAATAATATTTAGGCTAAATTTGAAATAATTGTTTCTTATTGGTCCTTTCAGAGATGTGTATGTTGTGATGGTTTTCTCACCTACCTTCTGGTGTCTGACGGATCACCAACACTAAGATCATCATCACATCTAAGACATTTTTTCATCTCACTTCACAATTCTATCTGAATTGCATAACCTGCTGACATACCAGCAATAACCACGGGACATTAATACGAACTGTAGCTCATCAGGATTGGATCTGAAGAGCAAGAGAGATGGTGTTAATGATCATCTCATCTATGTGCATTTGGGTTCTGGCTGATATTATGGATTGAATGCTCCTTAGCTTTCAGAGTGTGCTGGGTTTGCCCTATGAGCGCTTCAAGTGTGTTTTCCACTGAAAGGCATCAAATTTATGCAGTCCACAACTTCTGTAAAACCAAAGCAGGGGTTGTGGGCTGATCAGGAAAGTAGCTTTAAAAACACAACTCTAATCTAAGCAAGACTGCTACAGCAGGTACAATTAAGTGACTTTTCATGATCATTACAAAGGCAATCAATCTATTAAAAGAGTAATCTAAGTTAGAACTGAAACTGTGCTGCAGCCAGTACTGTCCTACTAGATGACTACCAGATGGAGAGAATGGGAAAGCTATAGAAAATACCAATTAAAACAACATTATCAATAAACAAGTAAAACCTTCCATAGAAAACACCAAATTTTCATTGCAGCTTCACATGAATATGTCTTTTGAATGAAAGTCAAACTGCTATGCAGACCTACAAGAAACAGAAAAATTGCTTCTTTTTCAGTTGGAAAAGTTACTATTAAATATTTTCATTATACAGAGGAATTATTAAAACATTATTAAAAATAATTTAAAAATAAAAAATTATTAAATAATAATAATTATTATTAAAAATAATAAAAATTTTAAAATAATAAAAAATAGTATAAAAAAATAAACAGCTTTTTAGACATGAAAGAAGGGACTGATGAGTCTACATTTCTTAACTCTGTCCCTGGATTTTCTAGTACACAGCTGCATAAGCTTATATAGTCTCCCTTTGTATTGCAATTAATACATTAGTAAAAAATAGATTATATTTTCCTTTCCATGGCTTAATATTCTATGTTAATTTAAAAGCACCTATATCCTCGAAAGATAGCTCTATCACATCTTAAATTCCTTATCCACTCTGGCAGTCCAGTAAGAGTTTAGCTCTTGTGAAAATTAAATAAAAATGAAAAACCTGGTATTTTTGCCTTAAGTGATCAAACGTTACCAGTTTTGCATGCAGACAGCTCTCTGAACTGTCTGAAACTTGAAAGACAGAGGAAAAAAAAAATGGTCAGGATGATTAGGCAGTGATCAGACTGTAACAACGAGCGAGGCAATGTTCTAGGAGACCTGGACATAAATGGGAACAGTTATTTCCTCTTCTATTGCTGCAATAATGAGGAAGCTTCTCCCTTGTGTTCAGCACAAGGTGTTTTCTGCTTAATTTCTTTTAGAGATGATGTACAGATCTCTGATCTCTGTACAGGTCTGATTTAAATACACACCACTCAGTATCCAAGTAACTACTGGAGAAGATACTTCCTGTTAACAACCTGTATATCAGATTTCCACATCATCTAAGTGTACTAACAACTGACTAAATGAAAGAGAATAGTGTCTCTATAAACAAGCTAATACATGTAAAGTAAATTGATATGTCTGAGAAAACAACTTCGGTTAAAAGCATTATTAACATAATTCTTTATTATAAGGTATCAGGTGTAAACTGTAGAGGTAAACTATAGAGATTAGATCTCCCACCTAAACACCGGGGATTTTTCTCTCCCAGGAACTATATTTTCATTTTTGACAGAGTCTCTCTGACTATTTTTGGCATCATTGAAAGAGGTTTATAAGGGGAAAAATATTTTTTCTTTCTCAAAGTACAGTGAAGAATTATACATGAGTGATTGCTGTATTTTTCTAAGTAGAAGTCCTTTTTATTATACAATAAGGCAGTGATAGAAGGCAAAGACCTTGAGGAAAAAGCTCACTCAAATCCATACTTCAGTTAGCATCAATATTAAATAGGGCTTAATGTGCAGCTGTTTCTTTCAGCTTTAATTTAATTTTATTTTGGTTAGAACAGACACTCCACAGTTGTAACCCCAAAATGCCATCTTTAATTACTCTCTGTTCATATTTTTTCCATTGTGGATATCCAGTTTCAACTCAGCACCTTTGAATTTTCAGAGCAGCCGTGGCACCACCCCTAAATCTCGCTCCCTTTTCTGTCTGTTTTCTCCAGTCCCAAAATTCAGAGCAGCTTTGGAATGAGCTGACATGCGAAAGAGTAATTATCTTTCAGACACACTCTGCATGAGGAATTAAGACGTCAATTGAAGACTAGAAATCTAGCACTAGCCTAACCATCAATTTGTGTCCATGTACTTGACCCAGCTGTATCGCATGAAGATGAGACATGATATCCATTAATGTTTTAGTTGTGCTGATTGGCAGCCAAGTCTTTTGTGCCTCAGTTGGTGTTTGGGTACTCACAGATAGAGAACAATTACTTGGACATTCTTTTAATTGATTTAACGTTAGTTAAAATGTTAGTTTGTAAAAAAATAAAAGGATGAAAAAAGGCAGAAGAGGTGGAAAAGTACTTACTGCTCTGAAAACCAATGTTGATTAATGATTGATAGGAATTATACTTAACTATTCTAACAGAAGGCAGGTGCAAACAGCTCTGCTGAAAAAAAAAAAGGGCTTCATTTCAGCAGCCTCCAACCTTACACAAAACCACAGTATCACACATAATTATTGTATCATCTGAGCTGTTATTAGGATGGCGCATTTAGACTACTTGTGATAAGCCCAAGTGAAGAATTATAATCAGGATACAAATCAGTCCTATTCAGTTTCTTTTCTTCAGCAAAAGAAACCCCAGTAAGACCTCTTCATGATAAGTACAGACCGGTGAATTCCTGAGTACTGAACATTATAAAACAAAGGGAATTGTCAAATGAAAGGCGAAAACAACCTTAGTCCTATCCTCCAAAAGTTTATTTCATTGATGTCAGTGGGTGAGGATTTTGTCATAGGTATTTTACCACTGAGCAGCTAGACAAAATGTCATAGCAGTATGACAGCACAGACCTTCTCCACAATAACAGGTATCAACTAAGAGCCATATATAGATTTCCTGGAAAAAATACAAGCTGTTCAGCCAAGAAATATTTAATTATACATCCTTTAACCAGCTATTCTAATTTGGCTGGTTTTCAGTATGGGTAAATAATGTTTTCTTGTGTGGAAAAAGCAACTAAAGAGACTTTCAAGTAGCATAGGCCTTGTGGTAATACTCAGAAGATTATTGAATTTTACCCTTTTAGTCTGAAAGCTGAGGAAGACAGTCAAATATCTTTGAGATTTCTGCTCTGTGTATCAGCCAATATATTCTTACAGTACTTCACTGGAAACTTTAATATCTTATGCATCTTCTTGCAGTTGGAACTTAACTGTGAAAATATTTTTCTGGTTTTTCCTGGGTTTCTTTTCTTTTTCTTTTTGATACCTTTGTAGCTTATTATATTATTGCTGACTTCCTCATATATAAAGCTGCAGATTTTGCAGTTTGCTTGCTGTTTCTTATGCGTTAGCATTATCTAAAACTGATTGGGTATTAAAAGAGTTTTGTTTGGATTATTTCCTTTGTTTTAATTTTTTAAATAAGACCTGCTGATGGAGCATTATATTGCTTCACTACCAAATGCATATATTTGCCTTTTAGTTGATATTTTATGAGCTTCATAGGAAAAAAGTAAAAAAAATAGTTTCATATTATCTATTCAGCTATCACACAGATAGAGGAAAAAATTAACACATGGTGCAACTTTACTTTTTACATACAGTAAAATAAAAACAATAGAGCATCATTGTTGTAAAATACTTGCTAACAAGCTTTTTTTCAAGTTCTTGAGGTTTATGCTATAAAGAAAGAGGCCATAGTAATGAAAATGAAAGCTCTTACTCTGCAGCAGTCATACAAAGAAGCTATGTCCTGAACTAAGCTAATGCATTTTCAGGTATTTCCTTAACAATAATAGCTAGAGGAAACACAATTATATAAAAGGCTCAATATATATTTGTCAGAAAGTCAGCATTCAGCAAATCTGAGTCCAAGTAAATCTTGTATCTGCTGTCACAGTAAACGATATGTGGTTTCCTACCAGGGAAATTCTTAATCATATATATGGCATATCATAAATAGAGTAACAGTTCAGAAAGGTTTCCCAAGAAGACTGAAAAAAACCCATGCATTAATAAATTTATGTCTTTAGTACTGTAGTGTAATCAGTAGTGATTGTTCAGCCTAGGTCAGGACTTCTAAAAACTTTGTGTTATAACATAAGGCAGCAGAGACTGTGTTGTGCTAGTCAGGAAACTGAAGAGTGGAAGAGGCATCAATTACCTCCTACACATAGAAAACTTCCCTCCCTGTTAATTATGACCTGAATGATTAACATTTTATTCCTTACTACAGAGTAACATCTCCAAACTTTTAATCTGCAGAAAATTAATACCTGAGAATTCTGCATATTTAATGACAGCATTAAAACACAAGATCCCAAAGTGATGAAGAACACATAAATTACTAAGTATATAAATTTGCTGTATGTCCTCCATGTCCTAATAGTAAGCAATCCTTGTATTTTTCAAGACACAGTAAGATGTATTTTTTGGCTGCTATGTGGTTAATGAACATCTCCCAGTTATATTTTTATCAGATTCTAACTGCCTGCTGAAATCCAGACAGTTTCAGCCTTAAGTAACCAAACGATTCATAATCAAATGAAGACTGATATCACCTAGCAATTGGTTAATATCTGAGGCCTTGGGAAGAGACTTTGAAGGGCTCTATGAGAAGAAAAAGCCTAACCTAACTTCTAGTTCACGGGCTGAATGGGATTTAGGAAGAGGTTTTCTTCTAAGTGAGCCTTTACTATTTTCATTACTTCCCTTCTTTTACGAAGTGTCTTGTTTTCCCTTGTCACCCCAAGGTTAAAACTAAAGTGTTATAAACAGCATGTAGCAAGAGCTAAACCCAGCAGTAGAGCAGAAATGTCAAGGAAGTTGTTTCATCTAACTGAGAATATTAAAGCTTCCTGCTTGGGGGGAAAGGCCTTATTTCAGTGGGAGGGTCACAACTAGAGAGCACACCAGACAGCACACTGATGGCATATGGAGCATTTTAGTTCTGGGTCATTGGGTTCAAATCTGACCTAGCTTTTGCTAGCCAGTAGTAATTACCATCTGTTGACTATTAGTGCTTATATGAATTGGTCCTCTGTCTAAATCCTAGAAAAAATATTCCCTTACACAGATATACAGTATTGCAGACTTTGTTAGGTATTTCTCCATCTTTTTGTCCCCCTGCAGGATCGTCACTTCTTAAGAAATCATCCTATTTTTCACAGAATTGGGCCCTATAGGAAGTATTCAGGCTTCTTAGGAGGGATGTGTGCGCTGGTGTTTATCACATGGTACCTGCTGTGCAGATAATGGCAAATGTTCATGCTCCAGGGCTGCCAGTCTGGACACCTCTTATAAAGTCGGAGATTTTAAAGCTAGAGAGGAGCATGAAAACCATCTCATCAAACCTCCTGCACTTCACATGCCATGCAAGACAATAATTAAATTAGCTCTACACTCTTCAATACTGTTTTGAGATATAGCATGCCTATAATGTGCTCTTCTACTCTTGTTGATTTTGATAAGAGAATACTGATAGAATAGTATTTTCCTAAGTTGATAAATTAAATAGTGTTACCATTGATAATTAGCACCTTATTTTGAATATTTTTTAGTTTGAATTTCTTTTAACTGCAGCTTTCAAACAGGTGTTTTGCTATCAAAAGCCAAATATCACCAGAGATCTCTCTTCAGGGAGGGAGTGCATGCCATGACCAACTCCACTGAATTTTAAGCAAGTGTCTTTCAAATTTCAAAGTATTCATGAATGCTCTGAAAAGCATTTTAATGAAACAAAGAAAATTTTCAGCTTTCATTCTGAAGACAGTTGGGATTTATAGTGCTATAATCAGAGAAAATGTCATCTCCCTACTTTATGTCTCCTGCCATTCTTTTTAAGGCCGTTTTGTAAGTATTTTAGTAACATCAGTGCACTAGAAATTCATTTTACATAATCTTTAAAGCCAGCAAGTTACTGTAATTATTCTTGCAAGGGTATATTACAGTCTTATTTCCTAGATAAATTAATTTGCATTTGACCTCTTTAACAATCATCAAATCAGGTCCCCATATGGAGAAATACAAATGTATGGACTTTCTCCAGCTGTTTTCACTTTTATTTTTCACCTTTTTTCACACTTTTCTTTGTCATCTGAAATCTTTCTGGGATTATGTTTTTTCAAAACATTCTTCCATAAAAATGAGTAGATCTGCATCTAAACCAGTATTCTTTGGGACAGAAAAATATAATAAATGTGTTTATTGTTCTTTATGTTTTAGTCTTAGAATTTCAGTATCTTATATTAGAATTATTATCTCAGATGTATTGTTTAATCAGCCTTTCATCTATTTAATGTGATTCTCTTTAATTCTCTATGGTTCTATCACAACATCTTATGGAATTATAAGAAATACCATTAAAAAATATAATTCTTCTATATACAGATAATTATGACACAGACAAAAAGAGTCCTCAATTTACATTATGTTTCTGAAACTCAACTATATTGGATTTTTGTCTTGGAGTCAGTGCTTACGAGAGCAATTATGACACCTGTCACTTGATATAAGGAATCTGAACAATTCTTGCTTTTACCCATTACTGTATAGGAAGATCCTTTTGTGAGGAGAAGGAAGGCTCACCTTCTTGTGTCAGCATTTTTCAGCCAGGTTCAACAATAGACATGGCTTGCTCTTCAGTCCTCATGTAACAAAAGTCTGTAAGGTCCAGAGTACACTTAATGGCTGCTGCTTCTGAGGCCAATAAACTGTTGTTTGCATGCCTGCTATGTTGGGTGATGGGGGAGGAATCCCAGAGCCCAATGCCATGCGTCATTCTTGATGGCACTGTTCTACTGAGTGGTAACTCAGTAGTAATAGACAGTTAGATGGCTAGTGCTAGGCTGTCCTTTTGCTCCCTGTCTTTCCTCCTAGAAAAAATACACCTACTTACTTAATACATATTTCAAAATACCAGGCATGAGTTTTAGGAAAAAAGTCTACAAATTTATTTTCCAAAAGAAGTGTTTCTCATTCCCTTTATTTCTCCATCTCTACAACTGGCAACTAAACAGCAGCAAACATTCTTATCATCTTCCTTAGATGATATATCCTTCCTGTTATAATTCTTTCCATTCAAGATAGTTATGAGCTACCTAAAGGATAACCCTTAGACTCTCTTTTAAAACTCTTATTACTTACACTCCAGAAATACTCTACAGCCCAAAATATTTCTATGTGGCCCAAAATCAGACTTTTCTACTATGATGGTTCTCAACAAAGTCTATAGCTTGTGGAGGCTCTGTTGGTGAAAGGTGTCCTCCAGCACCAGGGAAGTGGAGGGTATGTGTCCAGGAATTGAAGTGACCAGAGCTATCAGCCTTACAGAGCAAAGAGCTCGTGCCCAGGTCCTTGTGGCTCCTGTCCTACAGATGTATATAGAAACAAGAAGTATTTCTGTGTCTGTTCCAGGATCACCATATCACTAAAGGCAGGGCAGCTTGTGCTGGCCTGTCCTTTCCTTTGACGTATGTCATCCCTTGCTGACCTTTTGCTGAGCATGTCTCTGGGAATCTCTGACCTAGTGCATCTCCCAGAAAAAATATCCATCTAGCATACTTTTTTCTTCGCCCTCACCGTCCAGCACCTCTTCATGAAAGGGCACAAACATAGCTTGACATAAAAGCTTCCTTCCTCTTTCCTAGATTAAGGTCTATTTTTCCACAATCTTCTGGTACCACAAGCAGGTGAGAGCCCTAAGATTATCACAAGCATTTTCCTCCTCTTTATCTGCCTTCTGAAGCCCTTGATAGTCTCTGAATCAAGGTAATTTGTCCCAGGGTTTCCAGTCACCAAGAGAACTTTTATCATGTTGTTCAGACTCCTATCAGCCCTCTCTGTGATGTATGTTTTTACTACTTAGAGAAAACACTGTGCAGAGTTTCCATCCTTTTGCCCTCTGCTGAATGTCTTGTCTGCTCTTCTTAATGTCAGGAACACTGAATTCATGAGAGAAGAAAAGTCCCATGCCCTGTGAATGCTGTTGCTCAGTGTTCCCAAAAAATGCTGATGTGCTCTTCTAACTGATATCTTTTTACTATCAAATATCTTCACACATATTAAATTACCTCTGTACTTGTTTTCATGTTTGTTTGGAGGCAACACTGCTTTGAAGTATTTTAAAAGACATGCTTTAATTTGTTCCAGTATTAAATAAGTGAAGCCTTACCTTTAAAGGATGAGGACAGCTTTCTGAAAACTGTCTGTGAGCTTTGGGGACATTTTTGTTTATGGCAATTGTTCCTGTCAATGCGTAATGACAGCTAAGTATTTTCTACAGTGACTTTCACAACCAGAATCAATCAGGTAGCAGCATGAATACACAGCAGTACATACTCAGCCATAAATTGATTTACAGGGTCATTACTTTTCTCACTAAGTTAAGGGAGCAGCTCCTGTTAGTGACACCAGAAGATGCTTGACATTCAACTGCTCATAAAATAATAAGACACAGAAACAAGACTGAATCTTTCAAACCCATCCTAGCAGCTATTAGGAAATTGCATTTAAACCTAAGCTAATATAACAATTCAAGATTCCAGGGTGACCCTGATGAAATAGCACAAATAATATATCTGGAGCCTGTATTACAGAATTGAACTTTCAATGGCCTGGAATTACCATGGAATTACTTCACATTTATGTATATCTGAAAAAAAATCTTTAGGAATAAAAAAGCAATTTCTCATGGCAACCTTTATTACTATGCATAGCTTATACAAAATAGCAAATTCCATTAAAATTTGCAGCCAGTTTTATAACACTGAGACATTTGTTTAATTCCTGTTTTAGTTGTTGATTTCAGTTCAGGATCAGCTTCCTTCTGATAAATATAAGTAAAACTATCAATGCTATATCAACTCTATGTTCTAAGATTTCTTTTAAGTGAAATATTTAAGTGATCTTTAACTGTTCAGCAATGTTCATGCTGCTTAATACCTGTCATCACCACCCTCAGACTGCTAGTCTTCCATGTTCTACCACCAAGTCTGTGTTCCGTACTTCAACTTGAAAGGTGAGTCTGTCTCCTGCACATCAAAGGCTGACACTTCAGAGCTTTTACGTTACTGCATGTGCTCCTTCTGACACAGCTGAATAAAGACATTCCACTCAGAGCTCACCTGAATCAGCTTTAAAACTGCAACTCTGCAATAGCCATTTTTCTCTCTTTTGCTAGCACAGCCCCAGCATCTCCTCTCATTTTGGCATTGCTTTTAGTGTTTCTCCCTTAATTCCATTCAGAGCTCGCCATTGCTATCAGAGGAATGCAATCAAAATTGTAGGGACACATCAGTGTGGCATGTTCTCTCTTGTTCTCACGGCAGCCAGGTAACTGGCACCATGTAGTTTGAATGCTCAGCTGCCATTCTTGGCAATGCAAAGATATTTCAAATATATATTTAAAAAAAAAAAAAAAAAAGAATTAATCCTTTTCTCCTTCAGGAATTATTTGATTCAGTATTTGAATACATTTTCCAAAGAGGTCATTCATGGTGCAAACCACAAACCCTTTGCAAGATAAGGGTTCCTTCAGCTGGCACCTTTAGCGTCACTGACAGAGCACAAGTATGTTGGGAAAGTCAGCAAGACATATAGTCTCCCCAATATTTACCTTCTCTAGTTTTCTGGATGAGTCCAGGTGTTTTTTTTTAAATCCTCATGGTAGTTTCTGTAAACAAAGAAGTAAAAAAATGTTACACAATGGATTGATGCTGTTTAGATTGTCCTCTAAAACTTCAAGTTTAAAGCAAGACCACATATCAAACTCTATATTTAGTTAAATTTCTCAATGAGAGGAATGTGAAGATTACTTGCCTGAAGAAGTTGAAGGCTTCATGTGTTTTCAGATTTCTTCTGTAGCTACTTTCATAGCTACAAAAATAGCTTTTTGTTTGCTGTTCTCCATCTTCAACTCCTACCCTAGCTCTTTATTCTGTTTAGATAACATCTTTATAGCTTGTGTTTTCTTTTCAATAATAGGCATCACCTTTACCTCAGTCACATTTACAGAAAGATTTTTTTAATAGTTCTGTAGGCATTAAAATAATTTAAATGTAGCTGTGTGAACTGTGAAATGATAGCCTATATGTGGTTGTACTGGAGAAACAGATTTTAAGCCCCATTTTTATTACCATTTTCCTGAATATACAAATGACTTTTTGTCCCTGTTTTTTTTCTATTGGTAAAAAAGGGGCAAAATATTTTCCAGGTTTATGAAGTGTTTGGGGGCTCTATGAAGGGCACTCTGGAAACTAATTAAAGACTGTCTAAGTGTCTCAGTTAATAGAGAGAAAACAAGAGTTTCCAGAATAAAGAAACATTATAATTTTCTTATTTACTGCTCTTGTTGTCTTTACAGATACAATCCTTTGTCAAGAATAAACTCGTTAATGTGCTAGTTGTTGTGCAAACAAAAACTAGAAAAACAGTTTCTGGCACAAAGACTCCCCAACCTATATATAAGACAAGAGACACCAGGTGGATACTGACAGGGAAAAAGAATGTACATTTCAAAAAAACCCAGACTTTTAGTTTCACAGTTAGACATCAAAATTATTCCTGGATGAGATAGAAATGGAATTCTACTGAATAGGATTAATAACAATGGTCCTTCTGTGTCAGTAACACATTTTGTTCAAGGTTTTCTGTGAGTAATGTAGTAGATGGGAATTTTAAGGAAGACAATGAAGCAGCTTTATGGCTATTTATGACACAATTCTCCGGTGCAGAAGAGGCATTGTAGGTCAAGGCATAAGGGTAACTTTTGAAAACTTAACAAGTGGGTAGTTGCCACGGTATGGTTGACACCTATGAAAGAGAAGCCACTTGTTTGCACTGAATGCTTCTGCTACAAGGAAAACATTATTTTCTTTGGGACTTGATATTTTGTGTCACAAAACAGAAAGTTCCTGCTTGAGAAATTCTATCTCCCTGCTGTGTGTCATTCCTAAATCTAACAAATAAACAAGAACAATCCTTAACCCAGCTAAGTGTTCCCGCTACAAGATTATGTGTTCATAACAGCAAGTACTGCATGTTACCAATTCACAAAAAATATGCCCATCTTCAATGTGAGTCATTATTACAAAGCAGAGTCTTTTTTTTTTTTTTCAGTTTAAAACATGCAGCCCAAGATTTTACTGTTTTCAAATTTTTAGTTCCACATTTCTGCTAGCTATTATGGAAAATTCTGGCTCTCTTCTATGAGACTCTTCCTTCCTCTATCCCATGCACAAGCTTAACAAATAGTATATTTCTCCCAAGAACGCAATTTAATAGACAAAATGTAAACAGTTACACTTTTGAGCTCCCACATGGACTGGTTTGTGCTTAGATAATATTGCCATTATCAATTAGCACTTTGACAATTAGCCAAACACAGGACCAAGGCCTCCTGCTGCAGGTGATGCAGAACTTTCAATTACATCTTTCTATTTCCCACAGCTCAGCACTGAATTAATAATACATTTAGGGAACTCTGGTGGCAGGCTGATAGAAATGAAGATATGAATTAGCTGTAATAATAAAAACAGAAGGGAAAACTTTAGGCGAACAGTAAAAAAGCCCTTCTATAGCCCTGTATCACATGAGACAACATTAAGGTATAGGTAGCTTTCATCAAACTAGAATACACTGGATCTTATTTACACATTTGCCTCATAAAGTCTCATAGCTCCACTTTTAGTGCTTTCATGTAGCTTGTGAATTCCTGCATGATTAGGTGTTGGTATGTAGAAGTAGGCACCAAGTTTTCTAATTTAGCACACAGCTGTTTCTCTGAGCCTTCTTGCCACAACCTTATTCTCTGCTACCATGGTAGAGACAGCTTCAATCCCTGAGCCTTGAAGATTTCTGCATTTTTACCTGTAGAACATAAATGATTACCTGGAAAATTGGTTCCCCTGAATTATACTGACACCTCCAATATGAAACGGGGCTAAACTTTCACCTTCAAGAACTATTTTATGCCTACTAAGATGTTTATTCCTCTACCATGGTTGCTGTTAAGGAGCTGGAGAAGAGAGAAGCAGGCCAAAAGTAGGGACATGCCTTTTTTGTATGTCTTAAATTTATCTGTCTCACACAGACATTTGCAGTGGTTTGGTTTTTTTTTTTTCCAAAATAGATAATATTAGATTTAGCTTATGCTCTGGGGTGAGATAGAAGAAACACAGTCTATCTTAACCTCCTTATATAAATCTGAGCCAGCCACCATTTCTGCAACTCTTACCTATTTGTGAAGAGTGGATGTTTCTTCCATCCTCTTGTTTGCTTTGTCTTTGTAATCCGTATGGCTTTGGGAAAAGAGACTGTCTTTAGTTATTCTTCAGTGATGCATTGTCCTCTTAATAGTTGTGTGTCTGGGCATCACTGCAATACAGCTGATTAATACTGAATTCATGCTGCTCTTCTTACACAGTCTCGCCTCTTTCACAGAACACGGGTTTCATTCAAGTAACCACAATTAGTTAGATCAGGTAACCTCCCATCTTTGTCCTGTAATGTAAACTCTAGAGCAGCAGATGGCGTATATGTAATGGAAACAAGCGGTAACTCCGTTTAAAAACAGACCAAAACAACACAACACAACAAAAAACCCCAACCAACCAACCAAAAAAACCCCCAAAAAACAAAACCAAAAAAGAAAGAACTTATTCCATGTTTGCTATTCGTTCTCTGCTATCTCCACACTATCTACTTCATCCAGAAGGCAAAAATGTGCTACCTTGTCTTTTCAATTTTTCATACACCATGCATAGATTCTGTAATTTAAGATCCATTTCTTCTCGTCAGTCTTCTGCCACAGGCATCACTTTGTCACAAATTCCTGCATGAAAAACATGAAACATAATGAAAAAAAAAAGTAAAAAGAGATCACTAAAGATAACTCTGGGTGCTGGCATGTTTCTAGGTTCCCTTTTCCTTTGCTTTGAAGGAATGTTGGATCACCAGCCAAACCTGACTAAAAGCTGTATACTTCTTCCATGTTATGTACTGTTACTATTTCCCTCTCTAAGCCAGCAAAACATAAATTATTAAGTGCCAAAGAAGCTGCTCAAATAATAAGAAACATCAACAGATGTTGCTGTAAGTCTCCCATTTCTAAACCCTTTCTGGTAGGCAAACAGCTCTTCCCTCTAAAATAGATTGGAATTGTCCTGGGGGAAAGAAAAAAAAAAAAATCAATGTTTTTCAGATCTGGTATAGTCTCATAAAGCTACCCAAAAAATATTATGCATTCAGGAATTGACATCTATCTTTTCAGGCACATCTATTCAGTCCTCAGCAATGTTACAAGTGGTTCTTGATTCTTCTCTCTTGTAGCTAATCCTGGTAAGTACATGTTTAACATGAAACTGAAGTTAAACTCATGGCTGCTAAGGAGAGGCTGAATTAAGTGCACTTCAGGACGTGGGGCATCCCTCCTTGTCCATCCTCCAGAGCTGAACTGTGTGTACTCTCAGACCCAGGATATTTCTCTGATCCCAGCCCAATGGTTGCTGCTGCTGCTCTTCCCCTCTGCAGCTCTGGCCAGCAGTAAGATGCAGACACACACACTCAACACTAACATTTCCTCTCACGCAGACTAAAATAGGGAGAGCATAACTTTTCCTTCCAGGTGCAGGTTGTCTCCTATTCACCAACCAGTTGAGGTTGAAGTTCCCCAGCGAATTACACATAAATACACACACACATAGATGATTGACATTCAATGGGGAAACACACACACGTGTCCAATCTAAAAGCACTGGTGGCCCCTTTTCCAGTTGCTTTAAATTGGACCTCTTACATGCTTCTTACATGTGCACACACACACAGAGTATAAAGAAGGAGAAAATATTTAATAATAGGGCTTAATAGTAAGAAGAAAAGCCCACAGTGATCAGATTCTGGGCTCAGCCCAAACAGTGCAGTGACCCTCAGCTTGCTTGCAAGTGATCGGTCTCTTTTATTCCCCCTTCTCTCCATTTCTCTGTGTGTATTTTCCCCCATCAACCTTAATCCCTCTCCAGGTCACATCAGCCTTAAGCAGTATTCTGACATGTTTATACACAGCTGCTGTTGGCCTCGCAAGATTGCACTCTCCAGGATATCTCCAATGGTCCTCTAAAATCGTGTGTAAAGTGTGGTAGTCTCCCACATCACTCCCACTTAAATAGTTATGAAATCCTGTCCTTCCTCAAGATGCTATATGTAACTCTGTGAGACTCTTGGGTTTTTTTTTTATGTTCAGCAGTTTCTCATGCTGTGTCCAGCAGTATCTTGTGGTCTGCTCAGCCAGTCAAACCCCATGCCATGGCCTGCACACCTTAATAATGACTACTTAGCAAGAACTTAACCTATGTGCATAGGTTTGACTACATGACTAAGTTTCACTGAGTTCCTCAGTGGCTACTTTCTATTTACAGAAGAAAATTCAAATGGTACATGTGCATTAACCTTTAGAGAATCATTACAAGATGATCGCAATTAATCATGACTCCAAAAATCCATAAAAACTCCTGTGTTCCTGTTATCTCTCCCCACATAGGGATAGAACTATTTTATCAATGTTATGAAGAATATATTTTCTACAATGTTTATGCACCTCTGATACAATGCAGACATAGTTATTTTAAATATTTTGTAAAAGCAACCCTGAACTACTTTAAAAGTATACAGCACACTGACAGGAAGATACTACTATCTCCTCCTATAGAGAAATTTCAGTTAGGCAACTTATGTTTTATATTTTACATTTTGTGAGGCAGAAAGCTTTGTGTGACAATCTGGAAATAATTTTGTAATAGCATGCAATATATTTGCTTCCTTTCATCAGTAATATTAAGCAGCATATTTTGTTTATTCTTGCCATCATCTTTGATCTGTTTTAAATATGACCAAGATTACTGAACTCCCTCAATTGCTTGTTGCATGAGCCATCTGGTATCTGGGCATAAGGAAAGAATAAACATACATAAGGACATACGCAGACTACAGTAGCATGCACAACTTCCAGTGACAGCCAACTTTTTCCCCTCAGCAGAGATGGGGACTTAATTAAGAAGGACACATAGTTTGTATGAGATTCAGGGTGAAAATACAGCCTCAAATCTGCATAAAAACTTTTACACCATTTGCAAGATTGGTACAGATTTAGCAGCCTATAAAAACAGTATTGTTAAGTGAGAAAATCAAATGGCTGAACACAGAGGCAAAACCACCAACCAAAAAAATTCCTTTCTTACAGAACTTAACTCAGTTAATTATGGATTTTAATACTGCTGAAGTAGCCTGGATCAAAATCTCTGAGCTAGGAAATTTGAGTAATTTTTAAAAACCTCCTGTAAACTCTGCATATGGTAAGAGTGACCTAGTCAAGTGAAAGTTTGCCCTCTGGCTCTGGCCTGTGCACTCAGCTGGCTGAGTAATAGACTGTCTGCCTGGAAAGATTTGCCTTTTATAAATGGTTCAGACGTGCAGCTCAGGATCTGCACAAGGAGGAAGCAGAGTTTAATTCTTTGGAGCCCGTTATTGTTCAGGATAATTGCTTCAATAGCATAATATCTGTGGGAGAAGAGTCTTTTTCTTGCCAAGAATATAGTTACTCTGCTATACATTGCACATAAGGATGGAAAATGCTGTATAAAGACCATGTTGTGAAACCTTAACAGTAAAAAGTCATTCCACTTTAAGGAAAGTCAAGTATAATTAAACATAATCCCTGCTATAATTTTGATTAATACACTTATAATAAGTGGGTTTTTTCAGCTGAAGAAGAGCCCACTTTGCCTGGTGATAACATTCAAGTCTATTACAAATTCAGTTATCCAACAGGTGGAACAGAAGTGTCTTTACATTTTCTTGTATGCTTTTGGCCATAAGAAAAGATCAAAGCCAAAAATATCTTTGCTTTTGTTTAGCTGAAAACAAGGCAAGTCTCCCTGTACATTTAGACAAATGAATAAATATTTCTTGCATTATTAATCTCTTCTATATACAAATTGCTCTATAAATACTACAAACTACTTTCTTTTCTTTCAAATTAAACAATTAAGTGAATATGAAATAATTTAGTGGGATTATATCCTCTTTTTAAGCATTAAGTTTGGATATCTGCTTAATGTTTATACTGAAGATCACTTTTCTCTGTATGGAAACTGCTGAATTGTGAAGGAAAAGGAATTTCAAAGAAAACGCCTAGTGATCATTAATAATACAGTTTATGAGTGAATGCTAATGAAGCAGCAGATGCAGAGGCTTCAGATAAATTTGAACCAGAAAGAAAAGATGATCAGAGAATCTCATGTAAGGCATATATATAAAAAGACAATGACAATTTTTGTATGCAGGATCTCAAGCTTTTAAGAAATCTAAAAAGCAGTTTGGAGAAAACTTTGCTCCAAGTGGGAAATGAAATACTTTTTCTCCCTGATTTTCTGTAGTGTAAAGTATAAACATAAAAAGCAGGATAGCATGAAATACTACCTATTTCAGACTGCATTGAAAAATCAACATCTTTCTTTCATTAAATACTTTTTCTCTCACACATGTGTAATACACACACAAAGATACTCAGCTGTCTCTCAAGGTTGGCTGTTTCCTGCAATTGTAGCCTGAGAGGCATCAGAGTGGCTATGGCTTTGTTATACGCACTTTCCGTGTCAGAAATGTTGAGATAGCAAAGGCTGTGTGATATAGCCCCACTTGTGGCTCCAAAATTCAGCCTGCAACCCCTTTGCATGGCAGTATCTACCTAGTCCTATATTAAGTCCCGTGGCATAGCAAAATTCATTGACATCTACCTGTTGAGAAGCACAGAGGCAGTCCAGCCCACATCCCTAGAACTAATATACCATTTGAGCTACTTATCTAATAGGCTGGAAAGGAAGGAAACAAGCGCAACCTACATGTTTGTACTGGTTTTAAATACTGCAAAGTGATGAGTGACAGAGGCCACATGAGCAGATAAAGAATGCCTGGAAAGAGCAAGAGGTAAAAATCAAATACATACACCACTGACTGGACAAGAAAAAAACAGAAGGCAGATGAAAAGAGAGGATTATTTCAGATGCAAGTAAATCTATTAGAACTTCTGAGGGATGAACAGTTTGCCATGGTGTTAAGTGTGTGTGGAAAAGGGGGAAAGCCAGACCAGGGAAACAGGTAAGCCTCAGTAAATGAGTTTTTTTCAGTAATAACTCTGGCATGAACCTCCAGTTGAGAAGAACCCAGAAAGTAAACACATCAGCCAAAAGCAGATCTGTTTATATCCTTGAAATGTTATCTTTCTCAAAAAAAAGAATTCAACATTAAGACAAACCAAACTTACCAATTACTGCATATTATATAAATCTAATATTATTTCTCAGATAGTGGAAAGAACATTCATCCAGGATTGACACTTACCAGATTTTTACACCTTCGAGTAGAAGTTTAGTCAAAGAGAAAGCCAAGTATAAGTGTTTTCATCTGTTTGTCTATTAGTAGTTTCCACCAATAAAATGGTTTTCTGTTCTTCCTTTTTGGCTTATCTCTGTACATTTAAAAAAGCAGAGACATGAAGTTAATACTGTACTTTCCATTAGCCAACTATGTGGCAATTTCTGAACTATTTCACAGTATCAGTCACAACTACAAATCTTCTTTTGGAGACCAAAAAGCCTTTGCAGTGATATTATTTGGAGAGCATTCACATCTACAATGATTAGGCTCTGAAGTGGCTTAGACACAAGACAAAACAAAGGAATACTTTCAGGCAGAACTGTGCTATGAAAATACTCTGCTGGTTGCACCTTCTCATACATGACAGACTTTTAAGAGTCTGAGGTTTTACTGCAGTAAAATATGGTCACCATATTTTGAGAAGTATAACAGTGACATCTAGTGCAATAAAATTGCATGACAGAGCCCAGAAACATCTGTTTTCATTTCTTCAAATACTGAAGCAAAAGTTGTGGACAGAAGTTTCTGCAACCTAAACTTACTAAAAGACCTTTGGTATTATATTTTATCAGACTGACATTAATTCCGTAAGTCTTGGTAAGACAAAACAAGATAAACATTTATGATGCAGGAAAGGAATAAACAGTAAAGGAAGAAACACAACTTTTGTTTGGTTCTGACATGCTCTGAAAGAAAGAGAGATCCACCATGCTATCCTGGCAGGCATATTCATACTAGTGGTTGGGACACTGATTTCAGGTGCCTCTGAGACTTCTTATGCAAAGGAAATGAAGATAGTTAAGTGGAAATCTGTGTAGATGAAGGAGGGAATTATAATATCCTGCCTGGTAATGAAAAAGAGAGGTTATCTGGAGAATCACTCAGCAAAGACAAAATAAGAAATCAAAGAAAGGAGAGGAGGAACAAATACATGCCATCTGAAGGAGATAAAACAAATGAGAGAATGACAACGTGATCAGACAATGTGGGGGAAAAAAAAACATACTATGGGGTTTTTTTTGCAAAGGGCAAATCTAATGACACAAAGGAAAATAAAAGGAAGAAAGAAATACGGTAGATTAAATACATCGTGCTAATTCCAATTGTACCATATCGAAAAAATGACCTTAAAATGTTCAATATTTGCACTTTTTATTGGTCATGACTCACTTAATGCTGCTCAAGAGGGCCGGAGGGAAATTAGGTGTATCTCAATTCCAGGTCTGCCGGAGATTTCAGAAGGGAAAAAAAAAAAAGCTGAACGCTTAAGCTATTAAACATCTGGCCAGTTCCAACTGTACTAAAACATTACCTGCACAAAGTAAAATTTCCACTGAATTTTCTGACCAAAAAAATGTGGTTCTTATCTTGGCAGCAGTGACAAGACACATCAGTGTTACTTGAAATGAACCAAGGTGCAAGACAGATCTCGTTCTGTTACTCAGAAATAAATACTATAGCTACCTTTTCTCACTTGTGATTTTGCAGTGTCTTAGTCACTTCACCTTGTGGCTACTTAGGGTAGGACTGTCTTCCCTGGCAAAGTGCCTTAGGTATACTGGAGAGATTTGCATTTGCTTGCAGTCTCCCTGATTGTCTTCAACTGTGAGTTTTGATTGCTGAGGATCCTTGTGGATTCTTACGACTCCAGAAAGGAGGAGACAGCCTATCTGTTTAGAAAAAGAAAGTTAAAGCTTCTCTATTTCTTTCAAGAAATTCACAAATGGAAAATATGAATACCTGTGTTGCATATATGCAGTAAATCCAAAGCCTTTGGGATGTGTTGCATGAGTGAGTACACTGTGCAATGTGTGCACATAAAACTAACATTTTTCAGAATTATGGTACTCAACATCTGTGCACGTGTCCTATGGACATTTCCAGGCTTTCCAGACTCATGGTTGCTCTGTCAGAGCTACTGTACACTGTAACTCAAACAGGGCTCAATAATGGCCAGGAACCCTGGTGAAGGGTACAGAGTTTTGAATTCTGTGATGTTATTCAGTTCTGGGGTAAAATCCTTCAAACCTGGTAAGCAAGACAGGAGAGTTTGATTTGCCTCTGATTTGCTACTGTCTTTTTGATCACCTTATACCTCAAAGCACCTTTATAAAGAGCAAAGGAGACAATCTTTCTCTTCCTAAGCTAGGCATAAGTGAGAATTCAGCAGTCTACTACCAGAGATCAACCAATGCCAGGGAAATGCAGCAAAAACAGAAGAGCTCAAGGGACAAAGACAAAATTATTCAGCAACATCAGAAGCTTTTTCCCCAAAAAATATTAAAAATGCTTAATTTAGAGAGGAAATTAATAAGGGGAAATTAGAGAAGTAACTAAGATGAATAAGATACTTCAATCCATAACCTCACACTATAAAATGGTTACTAAAAGTACAAGCATGTGTTAACAAAAGTAGCCTTTAAAAATCCCAGCTAAATAAAATTAAGCAGATATTTTGACTGAAAGGATCATATTACACACTGAGAAGTTTGCCACTTGAGTTATTGAAATGCTGTGTTGCAAGCCAAACCAAAACCAGACCTCACATTCTCAATGCAGCAAGAAGTAGTAAATAACAGGGCAGTTACAAGAAGCCTGTGATACATATTCGCTCCCACAGATGGGACAGTAGGTCCTGCCCACACATGGTTGCCAGCTGGGCAGGAACCTCTTGCCCAGCCAGAACTTTCCACCCCTCAGAAGAAATTTTAAATTAAACCCCGAGTGTCCTTTCCCTGAATTCACTACTGTGGCTGCCTTTCCATGCTTGTGACTCATTAAAGCTGTGCTCAGCAGGAAAAAGAAAGCCTGCTTGGGCCTCTCAATTTTTACTGTGTCTGAAGCTTTCACTTTTTTGCTTTCATAATTGATTGTTTAAAGCTTTCACTTTTGAATCCTGCTGTGCCTGAAATTCTTATGATTTTTGAAAAGTAGACTCTGCCATTAAGTATGGTGTTTATTAATGGTTAAGGCTATATATTTGACTGCCATAAAACCAGAAAAACCTGCCCTTCTCATCATCCTTTTCCAGTCTCTAATGTGGTCCTACAATGCAGCCACAATATTTTCGTTCTAAAGTCTTCCAAAATCTTCTTACATACATTTTGATTTTTCAGCCAACTGTAGAAGATTTCTATGCCTGGCACAAATCTATTCTCCACATCTTCCTCATCTCCTGTCACAGTTACAGCCTCCTCAAGTCCTGTTACCAACTCATGCTGGATTCAGGGGCAAGTAACTATATTCAGACTTTTCCTTCATCATCCTGCTATTGCTAGTATCTTGATGGACTGTTCACTTTCTAATTCAAATGAAACGTTCTCCTCAAACCCCTCAAGATCTGAAGACCTAGTTTTTCAACTACATTTATAGACATTTCTATTTTCTTTACTTCTTGTACACCTCTCATGCTCACATACTCCTTAAAGTTATCTTACATCACTGAATAGTCTTCATCTTCATAGATACCCACTGACCTTCTTCCACCCATCCAGTCTTTTATTATCAAATGCACTTATTTCACTACGCCTGCAAGGGTTTGTGGAAAATATTCTCCCCAAGGGTTCCTGTGCCCAAAAGCCACACTGACAGTGTCTGCACCTGCAGTAGAAAAATGACTGGCATGATTGAGGGGTCAAGGATTTAAGCCCACTTAATCAAGAAGGTTTTCTGACACATTTCTGAGCCAGTGAAGAAAAAAAAGCTTTTTTGGGAATTGGTTCTTAACAGAAGACTGTAGGTCTTTGCATTGGATTTGCTCAACTGCAGCTCCACCTCCAGTGAATTTCAACATTAAATTCATTTTCTCTCCTCTCAGTCAAGAAACCAAGGAGTGGATAATAGCACCAGCCCTAGGTGAGTTTCCAGTGTGATTTTTCCTTCTCTAAGGCATGAAATATTTTTGAAAGAAGTCCAATTTGGCCCATAGTTCTCCTGCATAACATTGTGCAATCTACACCAGGCTTTACATGCGTTATTCAAGGGTAGTGTGAAAGGCAGTTTGCATATGAGGCAGCACTGTACTTCTTCTGGCTGACCTGGAGCTGGAAGTATTTCTTGAAAGTGTAGGTGCAACTGTATTTTATGGTTCATATTCCATTTTTGATCTTTGCCTACAGTCACAGCTAGGACTTAAAACACTGTATGAAACCTCAGAGAGATTGTTTTGGCTTCACTTGCCTTATACAAGGGTTACATGTCTTCAGATGCTTCAGATGCCTGGTTCTTCCATCTGCAGTCTGTTTCTGAAACAGAGTTTCGCTTTTTCATGGCTGCTTTACAGACCATTAACTTAGAATACAGGATTGTCTCTAAATTCAACCAAGCTGTCATTTAAAAATGTTTAGCTGTATAGTTTCACCATGAGGATCTCTAATAAAGTCTTTTAAAGGTTTTGTTCAGTGCAGAAAGTTCAGCTGAGCCCTTTGATTTGCAGCACAGGAGTACATAGAATATGCAGCGTACCATATGCACTTTCTTTTCCAGCTTTTCACTCAGAATATAGAAGTTGCAGGCACACTAGATTTAAATTTTATACTACCCTATGGAACAGAGAATACAAGAGTTTGCAGTAAACCCAGTTGTTACATGTAAATGATCTGTATGAATGGCTTGGACCTAAAACCAGTAGGTACACCTGCATTCATAGCATCACTGAACCATAGCAAATGAATCCAGAGCATTTGGTTTTCTTGTCACTGATTTTCTAGTGCTTCTGGTTCTAAGAAATGTCTTCAGCACATCTAGACTGGCATGAATTTACAGATACAGTCTCATAAAATCCAAGATCATAACATAGAGATACTAGTTATTTCTCTGGCTGCAATGAAGCAACCAACTTTACATAAAGGGTTGTTGACAACAGCAATCTGGTAGTATAAAAGTCAATTTTACATTGCTCAGAAACAGGTTGAATTAGCTCTTTTTGCCATACCTAGCCACTATGCTTAAGTTTTCACACTGATTAGATTTTACGTTTTTAGGGTTTTTAATCAGAAAGCCCATGGAAGGTACTTCATTTCAGGATATATTCCAGATAGCCTACATGTGGATGCTCTTTGAAGGTTGAAAACTGTGATGCCTTTTCCAGTACAAAACCTGTAGAAATGCCTTCTGCAGAAGTGTTCACACTTACCAAGTCTAGCAAAGAAACATCCCCATCAGCTGCTTGCAGATTGAGGTGAGGTGACTGTTCAGACTTTGTGCTTTCACCCTCATCCCTATGGCACTTCACAGGCCAGTGGAAGACCTTTGCTCATTTAATGCATTCCCATTCTGTCACATTAAAAATCAACAAAGCTTCTGCTTTTTCCCAGACAGCACAACACTGAAAAGACATAGGGAGATGGGGAAAGAAATGAAGAATAATACATTTTTCATGAACAATTCTGCATGGCTTTTCACATCTGTCTACTCCTTGACATTACACTATATGCACAAGCACCAACCAATGCTGTGAGATGTATCAATGTGCCATCGTGAAAAATTTGAGAACACAGTTTAAAGGTTGGTTTAAAACTGTAGTAAAAGTTTGTCTGAAAAATGCATTGAAGGTGTGCCTGTACCACGTTGATAACAAATCATGAACACTCCTGTTTTCAGACTACATTAATTTGTGACTTTACACTGACAGTAGAGCTATAAATCTAACCTTTCTGCTCCAGCAACTAAAGTTTCTGTGATCAGAATCCTAACAGTAGTTACAAGGATTAAAGATTATATGACACACAGCTGAGCAAACTTGTTCAACAGAAATACCAAAACCACATTAATAATTTTACTATTTGAGATTTATGCTGATTTCCCTTAGATAGCAAACCATTTTGGAAGCTTTCTTAAATTATTTTTCTTTCTTTTTGGTTCAGTTATTGCATTTGAAGTGATATGAAACAATGTTCTTTTTTAAAATATGATTTAAAAAAAGAAAGACTCATGATTCTAAATGACTGCTAAAAGCCCATGGACACTTATCTCAGGGCTATTTTAAATGATGCATTTGTGGTTGCAGCATTGAGGAGTTATGATGTGTATACAGCAAGCTTGAAAATAATGAAGGTGGGGAAGAATAAAGAAGATGAAATAATCTGAATAACACCTCTGGTAATCAATAATTCTGACACATGTGGTTATGTGTTCCACTGTAATCTAAACATAAGAAACAGAGTACATCTCATTTCATTTAATCGGACCAGATGGATGAAGTACTGTTGAACATTATCTACAACAAGCAACTGTATTGCCATCTCATTGAAGTACAGTCTGCATCCCTTTTACTTTGTTTGGCATACATATATTTTACAAAAATGCCCCAAAGATGCAGCAGTGGCATATTAAGAGCTACTACAGGGAATGATCAGGCATTCCCACCTGTTCCACCTTTTACGTTTGTTCCCAATCTCGCAAAGCCTTTGGGCTGCCTTCCCGAAGCCCTGCAGAATAAACAAACAAATGTTTCAGTTTGGCAAAGCTCAGAACATGCTTGGGTGCCTTAGTAATTCTCCCTGCTCCATTTGTTTTTAAATCAAATCAGGAAGGTCACTATCAACATGAAAAATGTGAGCAGACCGTTACTTCCCAAACAAACAATGAACAACAAAACCCAAAAATAATCAAAATTTGTGTCAGTTTCCTCATATATTATCTCATTCAGTATTTACAGAAGTAACACACATAAAAGGTGTCTTTTTGTTTCATGTAAATTAAATTCCTGAGTGTGTTTACTGAAATTTATTGTGAAATGATCTATAGTAACCCTGGGTAATGAGAAAAATGCACATCTCAAAACTATGAATTTTTTCTGAGCTGGAAACATAGGATCAAAGTTTTGATCCACTGAAGCCAAAGAAAAAGGGAGCAGTCGTCTTAAACACAGTCAGGAATTCAGCCTTGAATCCTACATGGCACCACAAGTCATGGGTGTTGCAAAGGGTTGAAACTGAGGGTCTCAACTGCACCAACGCTGGCTGCTAAAACCATGAACTGATCTGATCCTTCCTCTTCCTTCCTTGAAAAGTAAAATGTCTCTTTCAGTTTTTCCTGCTTCTCATCACAGCCACCTATGCCTGCTCATCTGGCCAGCAAGAGCAGAAAGAGAGTGTAATTGGTTCCCCTGCCTGTTTAGACCTGTTGAAGGACTGAAAGTTACCTCTAATTACCAACAGAAGTATCATTTTTCAAGGCAAGAATGTGTGACAGACACACACCCCACACACAGTTTCTCACTTCCCTTTTACAGCTAAATTTTGTTGCCTGTCAAAGGAGAATACACTAAGGCAGATGTGCCTAAAAAATTGTCATCCTTACAAAAGATCTTCCAAATGCAAAAGAGGTGAGATGGAAAAAAAATACAGCATGAAGAAATCTGTTGAATCTTTTCAGAGAAGAGTAAATAAGTGTTGAGCTGCACATGGGAAACAGAATAATGACACACGTGGTGTGAGCACTTTATGTTCTTTGCACTGAATAGGAAGGGGTCTGTAATCATGATAATTACAGCCTTTAACGAAAAGCATATGCAAGTGGAAGGGGGAAAAAGGCAATTCAATATTATTGAATTAAATGTCGAGTCTGATGATTTCTAACGTCCCACTGCACTTTCCTGCTATAATCTTAATAACATCCCTCTGATGCTATTTGCACATATGTATGTTCTATACATAAGAGAATATCTATAAATATTTCAAACTATCTGGACACTTTTTAAAACTGTGTTAAAGTTTTTAATTACGTTTCTCTCTTAAAAATCAGGTTCAGGTTCAGATCATGTCTCAGATATTTAATCAACCAGAAAGCCAACCACCAATAAAATTTGTAAGTTATCAATGCAGGAGCTTCTTTATTATTTGCCCAATTACAGAATTTTCCATGAGCACATATTATCACTCCTGTATTTTCAGATGAGATTTGGAAGTGCATGGAGGAATCTTAACAGGCTTGTATATGATTTGCATATTAAGTGCATGCATAAGCTTGGTGTAAAATGTACATTCAAAAAAACCCCCCAGTTTACAGTGATGTGAGCTGTAGCTCTAAACAGAACTGTCAAGTGGCTATTAAATACCTTTTTTTAAATTAACTGATGGCATCCCTTTTTAATCCTGACATATAGAATTTGTCATGGCAATACACATAACAAATAGAGATGTTCCCTTTATATCAAAAAAAAAAAACAACCCATGAAGATATAAGTTTGATTCTATTTTTAAGAAAAAGAAAGTATTCCCATTGCTTTGTGGATACCATTCTTTTTTGACCACACTTTAAATTAAAATTATGCCACCCTAAATTACTACAGCACTCATTCTAGGATACATTTGAGATACTTTTCACTGCAGCACAGCTCGGACCACACACTCCTCAAATAAAAGCTTTTCCTTAAGTGTCGACCAAAAGATACTTAATGGAACTGTGAGCAGGATATGAACTGTTTACAAAAGATGAAAGTGCTAACAAGGTCAGGAGAATGTTATAAGATGCAGAGCTCAGTCAAAAGTAAGTAATTGAGATAAATTTATCAAGCATGGGATCATGCATGGCCAGTGATGAGGGAGGAAAGTGAACACACAGCTCAGTGGGCAGGTCACGCACAATGCTCAAGGAGGGCTGGGGTGCAGGTGGAGCCTCCTGTGCAGATTTAGGTCAGTGTCATCACCCTTGTGATCACAGAAGAAAGAAATCATGTAACTCTACTTACCCAAAAAGCACTGCTTTCTGTCAGGCATCTGTACACTGTCATCTTGGCAGAACAACCACTCAAGGACCAACCATCTTTATGATAAACTTTGCCAACCCTCAGCCAAACTTGCAGTCATTCCATATAAGACGAGAGCAAGACTGAAGCTTTCCGGCTAAAGACATGCTAGCACTGAGGTCCTGACAAAAAAATACTACAACAGGTATTACAACAGTTAAAAATTAGCAAGCAATAAACCAAAAGAAACAAAAGATAGGCTTTTTACTGCATGCATTTTCCATATAAAAGATATTTAAAAAATGAACTTAGAGTAAATCTTACAGAACTCCATGTTTCCTATCCTGTAGTAAAAAATATCTGTGTGCAACAATGCATTGCTACTGCTTTGAGGGAAGCAGAACCACTCAGCTGAAGGAAGCCACCGACTGATCATCTTAAAGCAGATTTTTTTGAAGTGTTAAACTAGCTTTTGTCCACAGTAGTTCCTTCTGAAATACCAACTGGGAGGTGAAAAAAGAGCAAGGTTTGTTTTCTTCATACAATCTTTGGAAAAGAAATTATGTGATAACTGGTAAGGTCTCCTCCTTCTGAAATGCTGAGTATGTACTAAGCAGAAATAACCATCCCAGTTCGCAGTGGGAATGGGAAATTGCTGATATTAATCGCAGATATCACTGGGTTTTATATGCAGCTTAAATTCTTCTCAAGTATCAGGAGTGTTTAAGGTAGATTTAAATGACTAATAAAAACAACATCTAACTTCATCTCACTTTTCAATTCTGTCCAAATGTATTCTCAAGTGAAACACTAAAACAAAAAGCCTTAAATAAATGACATTCCTTACTTTCTAATAACTGAGGCACAAAGACAAAGCAAGATTGAAGTCACAACTGAAATAGTTGATGTATATCAATTCATTTCAGTAGAGATGCTTACTGCTTTATTTCTAATCCATCAATGTCAAATTTTAAAAGTCAAAAAAACCTCTAGCGAAATGTAGAAGACTATTATTTTTTTTAATCAGATATACTGTTTTTATCTTTTTCTCAACATTCATGCCTGCAGCAGCTGATCGTAGTATTTAGTAATTCTTAATCCAGCCAGCACTTATCTACATGCTGTCTAGTGTAAAACTCATTGAGCCACTGGCCTGGCTACTGGCTCCCATTTCCTGAAATGCCCTCTGTAAACTGCCATCCCCACAGAAAACAATTAGACATGAACAGAAGGGCATCCAGGCTATTTGGTGCTTGTCCAATACAGCCTTACATGGAGGAGTAGAAAGTCACTATATTGGTTTTAGTGTTGGCTATTTCAGACATGACAAAAAATATCTATTATCTGAAAGATGTCAGCATATGTAATGAAGACAAATATGAAGCTGCAGCTCTGCATGTGTTTTTTAAGCCATAGTCACTGCTAGGGAAGTAATATATTCTTAAATTATTTAAGCAGTGCATGCATCTTAAGGCTGAAGCGATTATTTATGTATTTGTAATAGCATTACACACAGGATTACGAGTTAAGTGGTTAACAGATGGAGGGACAGAAATTTCCAAGTCCTTCTGTTAAAAATACCTGGGTTATTCCTTCTTCACTAGCCAAAGAGGCATTTGCAAAAACAAAATTATGCACCTCAGCCCAAGGTTTATATACAGGCACTTCAATCTACTAACTCTATTTACAAGATACATGAGATAAATATCAGGAGACTGCAGTTATATGAGGACTGCCTGCAAATGTGTTCTCAGTTATGTTTATTCAGCACCTTCAGTTAAATCTTTCACAGTGATTCAGTAGCAAAATTCATATCACTTCAATTGACAACAAAAAGGAGACTAGTATTACTATCACAGAGGGCCTAAATCCCACCTAAAGTTTCCATATAAATATAGTGTATTTATCTATTCTAGAATTAATCATTTACAGAAAGGTTTTCCTCTAACATCATGGATGATCTCTGGAGTGACCTACAAATCTAATTTATGTCTACTGAACTAAGAGTAAAATTGCTTTGTTGTCAAGTTTAGACATAACACAGAAAATCCACACCACCACAAAACAATTTATGTAAGATCAGTGACCTCTTTAAAGAATTTCATTTTATAAAACAATAAATGCCTACTACCAAAAGAATATTGAAATGTAACTGTCAAAAGATGTAAATATTATTTCTTGGAATCTGTCTCAGTCTATAGTGGGTCTTTCTTCATCTTTTTGGGTTATGCAGCCTATACTATTGAGATTCTGGTGTAAAATCCACTAATTATGAAACCCTGGCTGAATTCCATTATTTTTGCACCCCAGTACAATTTTTCTTTAGACACAGAACAGAGTTGTGAAAAATCATGCTAAACTAAAGCTCAGAATAGACAGATAAGGTTAGTCCACCCTAGTGCCAATGGTGTAACTCTTCTGCAGAGCTTCTACTATGATCTAAGCCAACACTTTGCTACAGTTGCAGGCTACCTCTGGGTACCTGCAAGAAAAATTTCAGTTAAATACTCAGTTACTTGGAAATTTTTTTTAGTATCCTTAACCTTTTTTGGTGAGAAGAGATAACTGAACAAAATTGATAGAAAGTGAAAAATAGAAACCCTTCCAGAAAAAAAAAGTTTTGCTTATTTCTTTGTAAAATACTTATATCTTTGTTGACATTTCTTTATCTTCTTTATATAAAAAGTACGGATGAAAACCTAACAGATAACCTGTCAAGAATAAGTATGCTAATGAGAAAGCAAACAAAAGAGCTACACACTTTTTAAAAGTGTGTAGCTAAGCAAGTATTGCTGTATTTCTGTATTAATAGCCTCATTCTTTAAGTTATTTATTTTTATATGTAGGCTCAGGTGAAATTATAAGAGTAGGTGGCAAATAAGAGCAGAAGGCACAGTGATGTGTTATTTGCTGAATGAGCTATTAATCCATGCATAGAAAGTCCAGATTAGCAGTGACAACTTACAGTCAGTGCAGGCCCTTAGTTTGGAAGGATTTTTTTTTTGCTTGTTGACTTTACAATAGCATTGTTGATGGGCTAGAAACCCATGCTGTGTTTATGGCCATACTCTGTGAAGTGACCTAGCTGAAAGTATTTTGTGCACTGTTTCTCAATTTCTTTGCCATATGTAGTAGGTAACATGAACATTTTCCTTAGATATACCTAGTAATAATAATTTCTATGGAGATTGGATCCTGGCAATTTCATATACAAGTCTGCTGATCAGCACATGTGAACTCATTTTAATTAGTTACCTTCACTAATTCTTTTGGTATAGTCCTCATACAACAAATATCATAAATTACTGTTTTAAGAACAGGTTTTCCAGGCACATATAACATTTATGTAATAAAGATGTAACTTGTGCCTTTCTTCAAAAGTCTACAAAACACGGACCTCTTCTTACTAAATATCTGCTCATTGACTTGAATCAGCATGGGGAACATCATAAAGATTGTCTAATTGCCAAGGCACTGCGTGTACAGTGCAGCCTCAGGAAGAGGGCTCTTATGGAAGGGCTGATAAACAGAAGGAAAGACAGCCACTTCTGGAAATGTTGCCTCTTAAAAGATGGTTTCATGAAGTGGGAGAGAAGATGAGAATGAAAAAGCTAAAGCAGAAATTTGGACATTTCAGGATGACCTACCTTATTTACTGGTCCCTAGACTAACCTGGGGAAGGATGCAGGAACCTAAAGACCCAAGTATACTAGGCTGGCCACCTCTTTTGAAGCATTATACTGGAATTAGGGCTTATTAGATGACACTGTACAGCTGTCCTCTGTATTGCTGTCTGTCTTTTGGATTACCTGGTCAAGAAACATGCGATGATATTGCCTGAAACTGTCTTAAAAAACATGTACATTTTGGGGGGCAGCACGTTAAAGGAGCAACTCTTGTTAGCAAAGTGCACTGTTAGGGAGAAGATTTGCATAGTCTGTCATTACAGAAGTTACTTGGCTGCTTTGTCCAAACAATGACTTAGCTTTTACACTCTGAGAGCAATCTGCATCTGAAACAAGAGCAACAGCTCTTGGTGTATTAATAGTTGCTCTGCAGTTGCTATCATCAACCTCATCCAGAGGAAAATAACTTTAATTAGATCTTCATCATACTGTTTACCAACCTGGTCAGTAAAAGATCTCTCTTCCTCACTTTCACCTTGCCTAGTAGTAAAGCCAAAACCAAAAGCAGTTTCTGAAAGGGGAATGAGTGGCAGTGTGGGATGCTTTGAGGCATCAAAGGAGGAAAGATACTAGAAAGAGTTGGAGAGTGCTTCACTAGGGTGGCAAAAACAATTTACCTGCAGCAGTTTGGGAAGGTTTATCTGCACTGAAGTTCTTGATTCTTTCAGAATAAGGAACGCTCTTGAACAACTTAATAGTTGCTTTATGTCACTATTTTTTCTTGTCAGGACTTTTCCTTTCTTTCTCCCTGCCTCCAAACAAAACATATTGCCAGAACACTAGTTGTGTTTGTTTGTTCATCGCATGCTTTGGGAGAAAATCCTCAACTGTCTTCCCACCCTGACCCTGTATGAACATGAGCCAAGGTTGCTGCTTTGTGTCGGTGTAAACAGATGTTTAACTCAGTAACTGGTGTCCTTGAGTCTTGTAATTTATTTGCCTCTTCCTGTGGGAATGTGGTTCATGATAGCCTCTCTCTCTTCTTCTCATAATTATCCAAATATATCAAAGCAGAAGCAACCCCACAAGCCATTGGCCAGCAGAGATCAGGACCCCCTTACTGCAGTCATTAGAGACCCAAAGATAAGGTGGAAAGAACATTAAAACGAAGGTTAATCCATTTGAGGTCTCATCATCTTCCTCACCAGAGGAAAACGGAGTAATTTCTCAAGCAAGAATGTGAGAACAATTCCTTTTTCAATACTGGGCACCAACGCCAAAATGTAACCTAAAGAGAAAAGGGCATGTTTTCACACTGGACTAACAATATCCAGAAAGCAGGAGAGAATTCGCTCCACCTACTACTTTACTTGATATAAAAATCACAATTCATTAGTACAAATTTATTATCCCAGCATTTTAAAGCAAATATATGCAAGACACAATCATCAATTCCTCTAGACATTAAAATTCCTTACCTTGGAGCATAATGCCCACATCAGTAGTCTGAATCACAAAAGCAATGTTGTTGGCTTTTACTTTCTTTTGGTAAAGGCTTTTGACTCTATTGTGGATTAAACTGCACAGCTACTAACCTAGATGGAAGATGGATACAGTCTCCCTCAAACAGGTCTCATTTGTAAGAAAAAACCCTATGGGTCTTTAACATATGACCACTCAAATATCTTCTGTCACTGGCATACGACTTTCTCCTCCTTGTTTCTAAACACATCACTGTAGATGTTGATTTAGAGAAAGGGTAGGAGTTCATACCTTCTACTCCCTTTCCCGACATGTTTGTTGAGGATCAAGGATGGCTATAGTACAGGAGTATATGATTTGTACGTGTCATCTGCAGAATGGCAGTGAGAAACTGAATATATTCAGTATCCAAACCACATGAAGTGTTCAGCTTTGTATGGCCCCACTCCAGTGCAGCAGAAAAAGAAGAGGAGCTCAAGGTTGCACCAACCCCATTCACTTGCACCCAGCATAATACAAGCACCACTCCAGTTTTCTCAGAAAAACAATTACACCAGGATAGCCAGTAAACAAAGGTGACATTTGAACAAGAAAGAAGTCCAAATCATTGCAACTGTGCAATGACAGCTTCTCGCTTCCCCATTAATGATGGAGGACTTTGAACAACCCTACCCCCCTTACTCTTGTTGTTTTCCATCCCCAATGCCTCAAGAGCACTTCAGCACACTGTCCACATGTAACCAATGTAAGGAATGGTAAGGGGATGGGATAGAGGAGGAGAACAGTTCCTTTCAACAAAAGAAAGATTATTGTCTTTCTTTTTACTTTGAGTCTACTAATGTATTTATAAGTGTTTCCTGCAAATGACTTGCCATCTTTTTTCCTTCAGGACTTCAAGGTTATACCAAATTTCAGAGATGTCTTCTATTGGCTTTGATCTAGGTGTTAAAAATAAGTAGATAAATGGTGCTGAAGTCCTTTAATTCCTGAAGGATGTTGGGTGATAAACTGCAACGGTCAAATTCTGACCTCTACAACCCCAGAGCAGAACTCCATTATTTCATCTGTACAGAGAACTAAAAAGACTTGATTTCTTAGTGGTTCCAAGAGACAAAATGATTGACAGGCAGATAAATAAGGAACTAGAGTTCTAAGAAATATGGACTATCTTTAAATTTAGAGGAAATGAGAAAAACAGAAGAGCCTTTTGCAGTCCAAGTGAAGTGCAAGCTTAAGAATAAAAGGAATAGTAATAAATCTTTGGATTAAATTAATATTTAAGATAGGAGAAAAGTAAATCACTAAATCATAATGTGCTCCAAATTCAGATTAGAAAAGAATGAACGCCAAGGAAATATTCCTGAAACTTTGTTTGCTAGAAAGTAAAATTAAGTCCCCCCCCCCCCCCCCCCCCCCCCAACCACATGACTACTTGTTTATTTACCTAGATTTTTCTGTATACATAAAAACAATTATTTTTCCTTCTGATAGCAGCTTTAAAGACAATGCAGAGTGGTAAGAAAGTAAGTGCATAAAGCAGATATGGCAAATATGGAAATTCAATATAGAAGGTATTGTTACATTTTTTTACTGACAAACATTTCCCATTGTACCTGATTGTCCCATTTTTGTGCATGTCTATCTATTTTTAGACAAGATTTGTCTTATGAAACAATGGGGAAAAAAAAGTAAAATTTCCACATGACTTTTAGGTTAATTCCATCTCAAAAAGAAGTAAAAACTAATATTTCAGTGCAAAATGTATCTTGATTATTTAAATATGTGCAGCACACAGTAACAAGTTACTTAAAATAACCCTGAATTTACTTGTGGGAACAATTATTTTCAAGTTTTAATTAATGCCTTAATATTATCTCTTTTTCTGATTTTTTGTCACGTTACAGGTATTTTGGATAGGGTTGTAGGATGAAAAACAGATTTTGAAAAAACAAAGATTGACTGTGGATATGGTCATTAGGCTCTGCTATGGCATACAGTAAAAATCCCATGCTCATTAATAGCAATCATGAGCTATATAAATCAGACTAGAGCTTAACCATGTTAATCACGTACTCTCAAATGAATGACACATGGTCCTGGCACACACCATGAGAAGAGTGCAATAGTCTGTAGACTTCATAAAAAAAGACAGAAAGAACTAAATCCATTCTGCACAGGAATAAAAATATGATTTTAAGATTTGTTTTAAATCCGGCAGGCTTTGCCATTTATCTACCAACTTGAGCCAAAACCAGTTAGAGAAAGGTGATATACAATGATAGTCTCATCAGAAAAATGAGGGAAAGGACAGATTCCCTGTCATTTACAGAAACCTCAATGGAATGCTTTTCCCTCTTAGTCTTTGTGAAGTGCCTAGCCACAACAGCCATTTCCATCTCCAGTTTCCCTGGAATTCTCCCTTGGTGCAGAATTTCCTAATTGTTCCTCATGACCTGACTTCATCAGTCCTCTGGCACTGGAGCTATTCCTTTCAGACTCTGGCAACAGCCAGGCTCTTCGAGAGAGCCATAGAAGTACACGGCATTTAAAGATGATGTAGCCTGCCATCTTTCTGGCTGTGATTTAATTGTTCTGGCTCTTTGGTTGCATGTAGGTCCACAGTCAAAAGAATAAAACATCTTCATGGTTTTCTCAGCCTCAGTTTTTCTACTGTCCCCATGTTCTTTAAAACTCAAAAGTGCCATATTATGAAAGTATAGGTCCTGGTCTTTATTTAATTTTTGCTTCTTTCCAGTCATTCTCTGGCAGTCAAATACTCTGCACATCAGGATATACTGTTTGATTCATCAGTTTACACAGAAAAATGTTTGTCTCAGTGGAGATCTCCTTCAGCCCAAGCATGCTCTATTTAAATGGGTAATGTTCTATATGTGCCCATTTCCTATCATGAGTCTGGAGGTAGGAACTCCTGACCTAAGACAATGAAGGTAGAACTCAGTAGAGAAAGTAGACAACCTCCATGTTCAAAATTCAGTCTACGTTGGCAGAAATATGAAAGGGTTCTCAGAATTAAACTGACGTAAGCAACTGACAAAGTCCAAAGTTATCCCAGAAAAAAATGTTCTTTGAAAGTGTACATCTAATTTTATTAACATAGCTTTATACAGGTTAAATTGCCCATTCAATTCCACAGGAGACGGGCATATTTATAATGTTGCACTCATTGAGTGAGTTAAAAAGAATATTATTTCTTTGTATCTATTACCTTTAAGTGGATTTAAAATAGCAGTTAATATTCCTCAATGTTATCATTTAAAATAAAACCTATTTGCTCATAAGATTTCTCCTCCTTGCTAATATCAACTATTAGAAAAAGTCAAGCCAAGCTGACAAGTCTTGCGTTGTGATCCAGAGCTAAAAGAGTTTGAGCTCTTGAAGTGAAAGGTCTAGTAAAAATTGTCCTCCCACATCTTCAAGATAAAAAACAATCTCAGTTAATCTTGACCTTCAAGGCAGGGTGTGATGAAAATGAGGAAGAAAGTATTGAAAGCATGCTGAGAGAGATCTTACAGTAGCATTCAAGCATCTTCAAATCATCTATCTGAACCTGTGTTCTACAAACTCATGGGACTGTCCTTTTGCAACCCGTACTGCTGTGTTTACAAGAGCAGGGCCATGGTGGAGAATGAAATATGAGGAACACCTGAGGAACACCACTCGTCACTGGCCACCAATTGGACATGGAATCATTGGCCGCACTCAAAGGATTGTGGTCAATGGCTCCATGTCCAATTGCTGGCCACTGATGAGTGGTGTTCCTCGGGGGTCCATACTGGGACCAGTGCTATTCAACATCTTTGTTGGAGACATAGACAGTGGGATAGAGTGCACCCTCAGCAAATTTTCCGATCACATGAAGCTCAGTGGTGTGGAGGGAAGGAATGCCGTCCAGAGGGACCTGGACGAGAGGCTGGAGAGGTAGGCTCGTGCAAATTGCATGAATTCAATCAAGCCAAGTGCAGGGTCCTGCACCTGGGACGTGGCAATCCCAGGCACAAATACAGTTGGGCGGAGAACGGCTAGAAAGCAGCCCTGAGGAGAAAGACTTGGGTGGGTGTTGGTGGATGAGAAGCTTAACATGAGCTGGCAAT